>JACEFZ010005703.1:7500-150000 GCA_014155875.1 Cepaea nemoralis
GAATAGGAATAGATATTAGTGAAGTGCATTTAACATTGTTTCTATTAGTAGGAATAGTATAGATGTTGGGTGAATCTTCTATCCTATGTCAGAGTGGGTTTTTTCGGAAGCCTTTTCATTTCGGCTGGAGGAAAAGACACTCACATAGGGGAGAAGAGGAAGCAGACACAGATCTCACTAATAAAATGTATCTCAACCAGGTTTCCATACCAGTGCGAGACGTATCAAATAAGAGAATACAGATGGCTGTGGTCCAGATCACTCAGTGTTGATAACCCACAAGAAAGCCCTTTGAAGTAATAAAGCACGACACTTGTGCAGGAAAAAAGAAAGAATAGAAGTCTCACCGGAAGAATTAAGGACGACAGAGAAAGAATAATAAAGATCAGATGAGTTAATGGAAAAGCTCAAATGACTCAATCTCATAGAGTAGCAAAGTGCGTACCAAGAGCATATATCAATTACAAAATATCGAGTGTAGAACTTTTACAGAACACTAATAGAACATTTTAGAATCTCGATGTGTTGTTCCAGAATGGATTAAAGAACGCTATACGAAAACAACGAACATTCATTTTTAGCGGACAGCAAATAGTGAGCGAGTTAAGTACATTGATACAGTGGTGAACATTTTCATTACCAAGAACGGATTTATCTACAGACTCAAGCAGACGGAGCCGTCAGGGTGAGATCGTTCTGTGGTGTCTATATATCGTCCTGTACTTTAGCCGAGAGAAGAGACGAGAGAAAGACACGAAGACTATCTATCTACATCTTATCTAGCAGCCACACCAGAAGAACACTAGCAATTACACAGACAATACCCATCCATACACAAGACATAGTTTTATAAATAAATCTTTTATTTAATGTTAAAAAGAACTGTTGTCGGAGTATGTGTTGAGGGAAAACTAGAGAGAGAGTGAAAGAAAGGGATATATGGATGATAAGACAGAAGAGAGGAGTGTAGACAAAAAGTCAGTAACAAATCCCAACAGATAATCAGGTTAAAGATGTGCATGTTGATTCCAATCTCCTCTCGAGGAAATAACAGCACATAAAATGGTGGGAGCAGCGGGATACGTACATACATAATACTCATATGACCTAAGGCATAACAAGGCATATACAGAGAGAGGTACCGGCATATTGGCACAGGCATAGCGGAGTACCTACATGTTGGGACATACTGATTGGAAGGAATATAAGTATATATTGATGACTTTTAATGGAAGGACGTCCATTGGATATATGGTGCCATTAGATATATGGTAGAAACATTTCATTAATGCTGGTGACTTTGCAGTGAGAAAGTTCCAGACAGAGTGAATGTGGATAGGTGGTAAGACATTACATACCTAGTCACACGGTCACACGTCTACATAAGTCTTTATCCTATATCTCCTCGTGTGGATGAGAGAGTGGTTGTGATGTACGGTGGGGTGGTGTAGATTTATAATATTAGATAGACATAGATAAATGGTATAGGTTCTAGGTGGAATATAATTGTATAGTGAGTACTTCTTTTCTGCCTTGAGGGATCTTTACTCAACTTGCTGACTTATCTGCTGTAACTATGGCAACTCCTAAAGTAACTACAGCAGAACTGAGAGCCAACGGGGAGGAAATGGGGTTAGCTGGTACCGAGCTAACTGATTACATACAAGAAAGAGAGAGAGAGATTCGTAAAGGGGAAAGAGAAGACCGGAAAGCCGAGTTGGAAGTGAGAAGAATAGAGGTGGAGACCAAGAAACTAGAAATGGAACAAGAGGCCAAGAAAATGGACCAGGAGACCAAGCGACTAGAAATGGAACAAGAGGCCAAGAAAATGGACCAGGAGACCAAGAAACTGGAAATGGAACATGAATACCGCTTGAAAGAGTTAGAACTCAAGACACAAACTAAGGGTGAAATAGATGCAGCAGAAGGAAGTTCATCTTCACCTGGAGCAACCTACATGACTGGACAGGGTTACCATGCCATGAAGTTTCCTTTAGCAGTCTACGATGAAAGTAAAGAAAAGATATTCCAGTTTTTGGATCGGTTCGAGGCTATGGCAATCGCTATGGGACTAGATAGAACCAGATGGGCTCTTAAAGTATCCCAGTCTTTACGTGGTTCGGGCTACGAGGTCTACACACGCCTACCACCAGGACAGGAAAATCAGTATGAGGAATTGAAAGCAGCTTTGATGAAACATTATGAAGTCACAGCACAAACGTATCGGAAGAAGTTTAGATCGTCTAGACGAGAGCCGGGGGAACTATTCGCCGCCTACAGTCTGAGGCTGAAATCCTATCTACAGAAATGGATGGACTTGGCAGAATTCCAGAGGGATTATGAGAGTCTCGAAGAGATGATGGTGGTAGACCAAATGCGAAAGCAAATGTCGAAACCTCTCAGAACCTTCTTGGGAGAACAAGGGGCGGAACGGATTGATGTGGTGAATAAGCTGGCTGAACGATTCGTGGAAGTACATGGTGAAACGGAGGAACTAAGTACACAATCCAAAAGTCAGGAGAAAACAGAGAAAAAGAAACCTAAAAACTGGGAAGGAGAAAAAGGGGAACCTTATATAAAGCACACAGAGGAGAGTTCAGAGAAGGTGAAGGTAGGAAACCAGAGCACCTCGAATTCTCAAGCGAAACGACAGTGGTCTGAAAGGTGGTGTTCATTTTGTAGGGCGGCCTCCCACAACACGAAGGACTGCAGATCGAAACCTAAAAGTTCTTACTTCGCAGCATGCAAAGTGATTCCTACATCGGTGATCACAGACAAGGCTGAGGTCGGCGAAGGAGAAAGGAACAAAAAGGACACAGGGAAACCTAGGAAGGGAACAGAGTGCACTCACTGCCAGTCGACAACACATAATACTGTGGACTGCAGATGCAAGGGCAAACACGCCAATTGCATAACCAACCTCGAGGAATCAAAAGAGGAAGGCAAGGAAACGGTCAAGGAGATGAAAGACACTCAGGACCAAGAGAGACCACCTGTGGTTGAACTTATTGAAGTCAATGGCCAGCAGGTTGCTTGTCTCTATGATACAGGTTTGGATGGGGAAGCGGTGGTGGACGCCAGCTTGGTAAGCCCAGACCAACTTACAGGGGAGACTATAGAAATACAGCCGGCAATGAGGAGTGCTGTTACCATGACGCTGCCAATCGCCAAGGTGGAGATTAAATCCAGGTACGTCACGGGCATTATTCCAGCTGCTGTATTATCTGACTCCTTATTTCCAATGATCATTGGCACGAAATATGTCTTTTTGGGGATGCCCAAACAGCAAGCCCACAAGGGAACAGTAGTCAGTGGATCTCAAGGGAAGGAAAAAGAGGCAGAGACACTATGCGACAACTCAGGGATAGGAGAATTGCATACTGCCCAGAGGCAGGATACTACGTTGCATCCTTGCTACAGGAAGCTGCAAAGAAGTGCTGAGCCACCAGAACGGGGACAGTACTTTCTGAAGAATCAACTACTCTATCGGAGAGCTGGGAGGGGAGATAACCTGCATGAGCAGTGGGTGGTTCCAGAGACCCACCGTCCTCACATTCTTCAGAGTGGACACATCATAGACGAGAATCGACATATGGGTGTCAGAGAGACCTTGCAGCAAATATCCGGCCATTATTGCTGGCCAGGAATGACCGGAGATGTACGCCGGTGGGTGAAGTCTTGTTCGGAGTGCCAGAGAGCACCACCCAACAAGCGAATTAAGAGGAAACTAGCTCTTAAAGTGGAAGACAAAGTGGAAGTGTGGAGTCCAGCAGAGACCAATATACTCCAAGTAGGATGGAAAGGACCTTATCCTGTGGAAAAGGTGGTGTCCAAGAACATCTACAAAATACGGATCGGGGAAGAGAAGAAAAATCTCCCTAGACATCTCATTAGGAAATATGAGGAGAGATCCGGGAGCAAAGCTTCGCACTTTATGGTGATGGCAGCCATTGGGACAAAGGTTACCAGTCCAGACGAAGACCAGAGATCGCCAGTACAACATAGGAGGGCCTATTGGACAGTACGGGATAGGTCAGATTTACCCAACGACAGGAGGAGGGAAATCACAAGTCAGGGAAAGGACAAGAGTGAAAGTTTCACCGGTAACCAAGTTCAGAAGGGGTGGGTAACGTCGGGAAAAGCGAGAATTACCCAGGACTCCAACCAGAGATTGGCTGACCAGATACAACATCGCCCAAGATGGTCCTGGAAGCAAAAGCCCAGGAGGTTTGGGAAAGACGACTCGGTCCGACGAGGACGAGGCGGAACATCCCCAGAGGAAAAGCCGGGGAAAACCAAGAGGACATGGAAGCAGTGTTACAATCAGGATGGGACAATCCGTTTGTATTGTGAGCCGTCGCTGACGCAAGTCGAAAGTAGGTCGACTGAACGTACAGGAGCGAGGAGCCAACACTAGTTTCAGTCGTTAGTAGTATAGTAGGGTGTCAATTAGAGCGCCTACTGGATAATGAGATGAGCCATGTGAGGACCCAATCATATCATCAACACGTGGTGTTAATAGCTACTTCGCAGAAGCTCAACGCACGGTGGATGTGATGGACGTTGTTGCTGCAACTGGACTTCACAGTGGAATACATCCTTGGAAAGGAGAATGTAGGAGCAGATTTTTTATCCAGACATCCAGCTCCGGAGGAAGAAGACTAGGGTTGTGGATCATGGGAATCAAACCTACAGTGAGAAAGATTCGACGCGGTCTAATCTCTTAAGAGGGGGCCTATGTCGTGAAATGCTGAATGTTAGTGATTCCCAGATCGACGACTGTATGCAGCGAATACCCAGGGAGTAGAAGGGTTAATGAAACAGAAGGATAAAACACAACGGATTGACCAGCGCATGTGTATGTAGGTCAAGGCGGGAGAGTCGACTACAACACAGGTGACCTGTATAGTGGAAAAATTAGTTTGCTATAAAGAGAGACAGCATCATGGATCAGTCTATTGCGTTATGGAGGTAGGGATATACGGAAAAGCCTAGATCAGAAATTTTCCACTGACAAGGGATAATGAAGTCTGAATTTGCTTTGTCCAGCAATGTCAAGGACGATGGGACAAAGATGATCTAAAGAGAGTGGCCACTTCTTTGTGTCAGTTTAGTGTGCGTTCCCCAACTGGACGGAAAGATAGAATTATGTGTCCTGTAATGAAAAGAAATATCCTCCTTTATAATGGGATAAAGTGCTTGGATGCGGATAAATTTCGATTCGTGGATTTACATTAATTCTATAAAGGAACATAGATGCCTAAATAAGGTATATTAGAGTATAGTTTTAGAATAGGAATAGATATTAGTGAAGTGCATTTAACATTGTTTCTATTAGTAGGAATAGTATAGATGTTGGGTGAATCTTCTATCCTATGTCAGAGTGGGTTTTTTCGGAAGCCTTTTCATTTCGGCTGGAGGAAAAGACACTCACATAGGGGAGAAGAGGAAGCAGACACAGATCTCACTAATAAAATGTATCTCAACCAGGTTTCCATACCAGTGCGAGACGTATCAAATAAGAGAATACAGATGGCGGTGGTCCAGATCACTCAGTGTTGATAACCCACAAGAAAGCCCTTTGAAGTAATAAAGCACGACACTTGTGCAGGAAAAAAGAAAGAATAGAAGTCTCACCGGAAGAATTAAGGACGACAGAGAAAGAATAATAAAGATCAGATGAGTTAATGGAAAAGCTCAAATGACTCAATCTCATAGAGTAGCAAAGTGCGTACCAAGAGCATATATCAATTACAAAATATCGAGTGTAGAACTTTTACAGAACACTAATAGAACATTTTAGAATCTCGATGTGTTGTTCCAGAATGGATTAAAGAACGCTATACGAAAACAACGAACATTCATTTTTAGCGGACAGCAAATAGTGAGCGAGTTAAGTACATTGATACAGTGGTGAACATTTTCATTACCAAGAACGGATTTATCTACAGACTCAAGCAGACGGAGCCGTCAGGGTGAGATCGTTCTGTGGTGTCTATATATCGTCCTGTACTTTAGCCGAGAGAAGAGACGAGAGAAAGACACGAAGACTATCTATCTACATCTTATCTAGCAGCCACACCAGAAGAACACTAGCAATTACACAGACAATACCCATCCATACACAAGACATAGTTTTATAAATAAATCTTTTATTTAATGTTAAAAAGAACTGTTGTCGGAGTATGTGTTGAGGGAAAACTAGAGAGAGAGTGAAAGAAAGGGATATATGGATGATAAGACAGAAGAGAGGAGTGTAGACAAAAAGTCAGTAACAAATCCCAACAGATAATCAGGTTAAAGATGTGCATGTTGATTCCAATCTCCTCTCGAGGAAATAACAGCACAGCGGTCAACACCAGCATCTTTCAGCTGTATGTTGATTCCTAGGCTAGATTACGCTCATCAGCACGCCACGACTTTCTGAGCGACCGGCTCCATACTCTCATAAGTCACTTTTGCAATTCGAACCACTGCTAATTCTCGTCGCGTCACGTGACGAGAGTATTCGGGTTAGCGGAGAAAGCTGCTAACCCCTCGGCCATGGAGCCGGCTATATATATATATATATATATATATATATATATATATATATATATATGTGTGTGTATTACACACACACACACACACACACACACACACACACACACACACACACTTAGAAGAGTACTAAGGACACCGGCTTGATAGACCAGACTTTTGTTTTGGCAGCAAGCTTCCTGTTCTCTCAGACTCATTTTCTTAACCTGTTCATTGTTGTTGCTGCATTACCAATCCTGATGTGATATCCTGATCAATGGATAATTTGCTACTTACCTCTGATCCTAGATATGTAAACTGATCTGCTATCTCCATACAATGTTGCATGTTCTTCTGCAGGACCTTGCGATTAACCCAAGATTGGGCTGCGCCCACCGAAACCGACACACCACATTGTGCCAACGGTTCCGGGCGGAAGAGCTCAATTGTGAAGATAAAAGCCTTAACCTGGTGTGGGGAAATGCGACCTAAAGACTAAATGTCGTGGCAGGGCAGACCTGGCCCTAAGCCTTGGTTGACAACTGGTCTAGGATCGAAGCTTCTACAGGCGGACAGTTAGAGCATTGTTTTGCTGATCTGGCAGCTTCTGCAGCTTGTCTTGTTCTAGATGTATTAGTGTTACCTTTCTTCTGGAGTGAACTAGGCAGGCCGAGAGAGGGATCATGTTACATGGGCAAATCATAGTCTCTATAATTGAGCCCAGGCTTTGTTTGTATCACGGAGAGGTATAACTCTATCCCTGGTCTTAACCGCTATGGATTGTAGTTGTTGTTTCTTTTGATGTTGTTGTTCAAGCACAATATAACAAACTATCATCTGTCAAGACGACAAAGTGCATAAGAGATATGGTAGAGGTTCAAAGGTAACACAGTTGGTAGTCTCTTGCATACCGAGGCGGCGGTCGGAATTCAATCCCA
Organism: Cepaea nemoralis; assembly: GCA_014155875.1. Taxonomy (NCBI): domain Eukaryota; kingdom Metazoa; phylum Mollusca; class Gastropoda; order Stylommatophora; family Helicidae; genus Cepaea; species Cepaea nemoralis. The sequence continues at coordinate 14,958 of JACEFZ010005703.1, forward strand.
GCAGAGGAAAAATCATTTATTAACATTCTGTATTCTCAGGGGTCAGCCCAACCTCAGAAAAATTATTACCACACAATTTTCAGGAAATTGTCCAGGAAGGAATGTCATCAATAGAATTGATCCAGAGCATGAATGGCCGAGCTCAGTGGATTTACATCATCGCCTATGTCAGCTGGCAGGGTACATGATGACTTTTCTTTGAAATCACACTGTGTGTATATCTCTATATGCAATCTTTTAGACCCCTATTGTAATTCTGATTGCGGTCTCACACTGAGCGCCTTTCGTTACAGGTGGACGAAGTTTGACATATTTATTAGCTTGTTATGTTTTATTCTAACTTAAGCTGACGTTCTTGAATTGTTATAGCTATTGCCATTGTTTTTCCCTTCTGGACATTTATTTTCATATTGCACACTCTTGCCATTTTACTTATTGTGTTAAATTATTTCTGCTGTGACTGATCCCTTTGTCCTAATATGGCCTGGCTATATGTAAATATTATTGTATAACTTCGGTCTATACTTACTTTACATCCTAGTTTTAATGAAATTAGACATTAAAAAATGGAAAGCTAAGTGCACACCCGAATTCGATATTTGGAACGAGTGTCTTTGCATCACAGTATGCTCTTTGCCTTTATATTTTATTTAGCTTAGAATATTGTCTACTTTCTCCTTCTTCCCTGCCTTATATGAGTGTTCATCAACGATTCTGAATATTTATAATATTTAAAAAATGTGTTTGCTTATTTCTTGTGCTGAATATTACATTCACATGTCCTCTCAGCACCATCCAGTGCTTTGTCGGTTGGCGTGTGCTATCATTCTTCTCCACAAATTTGCGATCCTCGACTGCATGAATCAGTTCTTGTGTTGACTCTATTCCGTGACATGACACAAGATTGTCAAGAATTTTCTCTTGCTGTCTTCCTCTATCTCTCTTTCCACCTGTCCTCTAGGCAAATAAACTTCCAGAACAAGCTACAGATCAAGTACTCGTGGACCAGGCAGTAACACAATTATGCCCAGGGTTTTCTTTAAACGCCTAATCTTAAGTGTTCAGAATTGGCGGCCAGTGTTTATTGCAAAAACAAAAGTGGAGAAGGGAAACCTGGGAAAGAAATGTTTTACCACGGCAAACCTAAACCAGACTGAGTATTCCATCGTCATTGACACTGGTCGGGGAAATCGAGTTAGCAGCGAACTCTTCATTCACTTGGCCGGAATTTGATTTGTCATCTGCCCTTTGCATTGTAGGGCAAGACGTTTGAACCGGGAGAATGTTATTAGCCGTGGCTATTTAACCTCTCGCTTTTGATTAAAACGATGGGAACGTGTATCGTTTTTTAGGCAAACATCTGTCTGTAGTTGCTGTAGGAATGTTTGCCGTGAGTGAGGTCTACATCAGTACGTTACATACTAGTGAAAGATGTTTTCTTCCTATCCTGTACAATTAATCGATAATAGCTGCCAGATCTACTGTCTAATACAGTGGTTCTGCAACTTTTTTGGCCCGTGCCCCCTACACCATATTTTCAGAACGTCATTCCCCCCCCCCCTCCGCGCCCTTCCTATCAAACATTTGGCCCGTGCCCCCATTCACCATATTTTCAGACGGTCACCCCCCCCCCCCCCAGCCTTTCATATTTCCTACTTAAAAATCCCCCCCCCCACCCCTACACAGTATACGTAAAAATGGAAGGTAAATATGTTAAAACAGGTCTATACATCCACATTAAACGTGATTTGTGGGTCTACTTACTTTATACAATGAAGTTTAGAAGGATGAGACGTGTACAACTGTAAAGTGTGAAGGGAAAAGCAATATCAAGTAATCGGTTCTTGTATTAATGCGATCTTGAAATGATCTTCATTCCCCTCTGGAAACCCTAAGATTCCCCACTGGAAGGGTGGGGGGGGGGGGGGAATTCCCCACCGGTTGAGAGCCACTGGTCTAATATATTCACTTTCCGGTGCGCTTAAGGCGAGGTTGGGGGGGGGGGGGAGTATATCCCTACACCTGTCAGTTGGATTTCAATGTTGACTTTTCGTCCTAGACTTGGGGACGTAAATACCAAGTAAATCAGAAGTTCGAGCGAATTCATCTGTTGGCGAGGGACATTGATAATAGGAAAAAGCTGTATCACGCGCAACAAATCAGTCTAGTGTGGGTTCGAATATAATTAAATCGAATTCATTTCGAGCTGTTTTTCTTTTTTTTTTCTGGAGTCACAGTTTGACCAAGCCTAAAATATGTACAGAGAAATCTCTCGGCAAGTCCAAGCGACAGTCATAATTTTGACCACATCAACCCTGGGGTCACTATTTGTCTATAAAAATATGGGGCTAGTACCATACGCCGGATACCCCTCTATGTCGTGTAAGATGGGACTTTACTTTAAGTCGTTTTATCATCCTAGAGAAAAAAAAAGTGTAAGGCACACGTACACAAGAAAGACAACGGTTAAAAGGTAATTAGTGTAAAATAATCAACCGATGCGCTCTTCATGGTGTGCCCTGCCAAATAACGTTTGCGTTCATGAATGTTCACAGATCTGGTTTGCTAGTGTTTTATTTCTATTCTGTTCATATTTCTGAACGCCACCGTCTTAGGCTATCCAGTATGATTTCTCTTAGTCTGTCTCTTCCTGTATTACGACTGATCTTTCCAGCCGTCATGATGTTTTTCAATGCCTCGCTTCTCATTGGTGTTGGTGGGTAGTGATATTTGTGGGTGTTTGTGGGATGTGTGGATGGATGTGTGGGGGTGAAAGTAGGGGCGTGGGAATGGGTGTGGGGGATGTGTGTATGGGTGGAGGATATGTGTATGGGACGGGTGCGGGGGATGTGTCTTTGGGTGGGGGATATGTGTGGGTGGGTGGATATGTGTGGATGGTTTGAGGAAGTATGTGTGGGTGGCGGGGTTGTGTGGGTAGGGCATTGTGTGGGTGGATTGGGGATGTAAGGGCGGGTGAGGAGAAGTGTATGGTGTGTGGGTTTGGGATATGTGTGCGGTGTGTTGGTGTGGGATGTGCGGATGGGAGGTATGTTTGTGGTGGTATGGGTGAGGATATGTGTGTGGGTGGGGGATAGTTTGTGGTGTGGGGGATGTGTGTGGTGGGTGCGGGAAATGTGTGTTTTGGTGGGGGATATGTGTTGGTGAGTAGGGGTGTGTGGTGGTTGGGAGAAGTATGTGTGGGTGGTGGGGGTGTGTGGGTGGGAGATGTGTGCGTGGATGGAGATGTGTGGGTGGGGGGTGTATGAGTGGCTTAGGGATGTGTAGGTGGGTGAGGGATGTATATGTGTCGAGGTGGGATGCGTGAGTGGGTGGAGGATGTGTGTGGGTAGGAGTATTGTGATCGAGAGATATTTGGTTGGGGGTGGGTGGGGGTGTGTGGGTGCGTAGTGGAGGATGTGTGCGTGAGTGAGTGAGTGTTGGTGGATGGGTGGGAAATGCATGTGTGGGTGGGGAGAGGTGCGTGGTGTGTTGGTTGGGGATATTGTGTGGGTGGGGTATGTGTGTGTGGGTCGGGGGATGTGGGGTGGATGGATAAGGGTATATGTGTGGGTGTGGGTGGGAATATTGTGTGGTATGTGGGTGGGGGATATGTTTGTGGTGTGTAGGTGGGGATGCATGGTGGTATGTGGGTGTGGGATGTGTTGGTGAGGGATATGTGTGCGGTGTGTTGGTTGGGACTATTGCGTGGTAGAGGATGTATGTGATGTGCGGGTGGGGTGTGTGTGTGTGAGATGGGGATTGGGTTAGGGCATGTGTGGGTGGGTGGAGGATGTATGTGAGGGTGGTGGGGTGTGTGTGAGTGGATTGGGGATGTATAGGTGGTTAGGGAGATGTGTGTGTGTCGGGGTAGGGAGATGTCAGTTGGTGGGAATGTGTGTGTATGGTTTGGGGATGCGTAAGTGGATTTGCGATGTGTGGGTTGGTGGGGGATGTGTGTGCGTGGATGGGGAATATGTGGACGATGGAGATGTGGCTGCGGAATGGGTGGTTGGAGGTGTGGATGGGGGAGAGATGTGTGGGTTAGGATGTGTATGTGGGTGGGCGTGGGATGTTTGGGTTGGTGGGGGATGTTTGTGGGTGGCGAATGTGTTTTGGTTGGGGGAACAGGTGAGGGCAGTGTGTGTGGGTGGGGGATGTGTAGGAAGGGGATAGGTTGGTTGGTGGGGTATGTATGTGTCCCTGGGTGTGTGTGTGGGTAGGTGGGGTTGTGTGTAGGGTGGGGTGATGTATGGGTAGGTGGGAGATGGGCCTCATAACATGGTAATTTGTCTTGATTATGTTTACAACATTGATTTCACAATGTTTATCTTTCTTCCTATGTAAATATATAATGCTCTTGATGAACGAAAGACGAGTGATTGGAAGGGCCGAATGTAAAACGAGCCTGCGTGCCCAATTTGTTATCCTTTTAAAATAAAGTTGATTTGATTTGATTTGATTTATGTAAACAAAGAACATTATTTGTCTGTTTCTTTTAGTTGTATATAATGTTCTACATTAATAAGCCTCCACCATGCACTTGTTGTTAGTTACGCCGTAAATCCAAGGTATTTTCAACCTTCTTTTCAGAAGCACGTTTCCGTTCCTCCCAAACTCTTCAAGTTTTTTGATATTCCAAGATTCACCGCCAGACAGCAGACCATGTTCCATATAACATTTAACCCTCTCTTTCTGATATTTAATGAGACTTATTATATAGAATATAATTCATCTTCCGAAACGGTGTGAAATGATACTCTCGAAGGAAGGTATTATGCCGTGCGAGTCAATATCTTTATTCCTTATAACATGGCAGTGAGGTTATCTGGAATGTTATCACGTATAACTTAGTATGCAACGTTAAGAAGAAAGCGGGTTAACTTAATATGGACATCACGATTACACGAAAGACAGAAAGAAAAAAAAATAAACACAAAATCTATTGTCAGAAAATGCAAACCCAGAAATACTGAACAGAATATCACTAATGTCATAACATCTTGGAGTAACAACAATGAGCTAAATCAATGTAAATTACTCTATTGCACATCTTGCAAGACAATAGAATGAGACATGTGACATCATGGATTGATTTCTTAGAAAATGAATAATTGTATTTCCAGTTGTATATTTACTGTTTTTTTTTTTTTTAAACGTTTATCGGTTATTCGCCAATGAATTTCTGGGTTCAATACAAACGGCACAAGATTCATCATTCTAAACTCTAAATCGCCATTCGGGAGTCAACTATGAATATAGATATCAGAGCTATGTGTATTAAAGACACACACACAAATATAGCTCATCAAACGAAGCATTTCCTTCACTGAAAATAGCGTGAAATATTACACCATTCTACTTGCAGTATTCATGACTTCACCTGATATAAATACGAACATAAATATATAGAAAAAAAATCAATAAATTTAGATTGGGAACTCAAGAAAGCGGCTTTGATGAAAAAAGAAACTGGCACGATAATTTAGGGAAGATACCAAAAATAAAACGCCGTAGATCTTCAAGGAATCAATTTTACATGAGACCAAATGGAGACTTGTGTGTATTTTTTATATCTATACCAATCTACCGATCTCTTCCCCTCTCTAAATACCTTATTGTGTAAAGAAAATATTTTACTTGCGAATGGGGAAAACGGTGGACCTAAAAGGATTCATTCATTCATTGATTATGTGCAATGCCGATAAGCGTGGGCGGTCATGTTCTGCCATCTCACTCGATCACTAGAGTCGTGGATCAGCTCCGTGTTTCTGTCTCGACCATGCCACGAGGCCAAGCCATCCAGGTATTTACTTCTAGGTCTTCCCCTTGGTCTGTTCCCTTCGATCTTGCCAATCATCACCAAGTTCTCCAATTCATGTATTCTCATAACATGCTCCAAAAATTTTGACTGTCTAAATCTAATGTCTCTAATCAGTTTACGATCTTCATTTGTTTCTTGAAGGACTTGTTCATTGGTTTTTCTATCTGTCCATGGTATTCTTTGCATTTTCCTCAGCAACCACATTTCCACAGCCATCAGATGTTTTCAGCTTGTCTGCTCATTGTCCACGCCTCACATCTATAAGGATTGTTTTACATTTAATGAATAAGTGGTGTAATTGGCAAAGCAATATTTCAGATTTACTCACACCGTACCAACTGAGTCTGTTATGATTAAAATTCGACTTCACACAGCTTTTGAGCACGTCGTACACGCCCTCGTTTCAATGTACACAAATGAAGAGTGTATACTAACTGTTGTAAACTCCAGCCTTCTATACTTAGTTTGTGTGGAGCATAGTTAATCATTACAATATTGCTCCTTTACTTACTGTTTCGTGGTGATAAGGGATCGCAAAATCAAAACAATTTATGTAATTACGAGAACTTAAAAATAATACCGTTATCTGTTTTACACTGGGAGCTAGAACACGAGAGAAAAAAAAAAACTAATGATGAGGGAATAAATTGATAATCATTTATTACGTACTTGGCATCTTAGTTAATAGGCGTTCAACGTAGCTGAGAGGTTTAACGAGAATAAGCTTTCTGTGCTGATCACAATTTAGAGGATTCATTCCCCACGCCGGTCAGTGACGACTTAAATGTTGCCTTCCTGTTAACTTAGCGTGTTGGTGTAATCGCCAGGAGATAATGCTGACAAGGTCATGAGCATTGTCTGACAGAAGTTCGATGCTTGCACTCGCCATTTGCTACGGGAGTAAAAGACTGGCCACCTATTCTTCCGTGCTTTCAGGCTAAAAAATAAGAAGGTCCTAAGATAACATATACCCATGGCAGGTTCCTACAACTGGAAGTTATCTTCTTACTTTGAACTCAGGATTCGTGGAGGTGGCGAGAGACACTGGTAATGAGGATGCTAACTCTTATGCACACATCGGTCCAGTGACCTCATTACTAGTAGCAAGCGAGCAACAGAAACAGCAAACAGCATTCGTCGTGTACCATAGCTTCTGGTTAATTTTCACGGAATTATAATATAGATACTATTAATATAATTTCTATGGTTGGCTGCTTAGTTGGTTGGTTGGTTGATTTGGTGGTTGGTTGGTTTGTTAATTGGTTGGGGAATCCTATGGACTCATCATCATCATCAAGTGCCCTGCCAGCTGGCGTAGGCGTTCATGGCTCTCCATAGATGAAGCTCGTATACGAGACGAGGTGCTTGAGAAAAGCTGCCATTTTAACTATTCGAGACCGAGTGAGAAATAATGTTATCAGACAAACAGTGGGATCAACACTTTGTGCCACATATACTGAAATACAGAAGATCAAATGGTCGGTGATCTGGTTTAAATGCAACACTATCAACTATCAACACTGGTGCTACATTATAGATGATCTGATACAAGAGCAAGAGGACGCCCGAGAAGAACATGGATTGGAGACATCAAAGACATTGTACAATCACACGGAATGACACTATCCAGTGCCATCCATCGGCCGGTGTACCGTCAACTATTCCTCCCCACGATATTTGAAGGCAAACGTGGAATATGATGATGATGATGATGATGATGATGATGATGATGATGATGATATTTTCTAGTGCTAATTTTATGAGGCAGTGTAGACTCCAGAGGTGCATGGTCTCACAAATCTTGCCTTGATGGAGATTTGAACCTATAATCACGAACTCAACAGGCCAGTGTATAAGCTACTGTCTAACCACGACTCATTTGACCAGCTCGCTAACACTTAATAAATTCAAGAACTGTTAAACACAACTGGAGCCGCGTGAAAAACGACAGACCATATCACATGTATCATACATCAAGGCCTTCACGGTGAACAAGAAACTGTCTGCTTGGTGCATGTTGCGCGGTCTTTCGGAAGCTCATCATGATTATTTCGCAATCACCAGAAATCACTCGGGGGAATTGGGTCTCAGCTGTGCTTCTTGACAAGTCAGAGAACTCCTGCTGTCTGCAGCTTTTGTGAAATGTGCCAATTTTTCGAGTTTTTCGATAGTCGACTAGAAGATGTAGCGCTGACGGAATATATTTTGTTATGAACTGAAGCAGTAAACAACAGTAAAGTAAAGTAAAGTAAAGTAAAGTAAAGTAAAGTAAAGTAAAGTAAAGTAAATATTATCATGCTTGTTATTATGCTTTATGGCAGAGTTTATTCTGTTAGGTTTTAGACAGATATGGCTGAGCTACCGTATAACAGTAGGCAGTACTAACTGCTTTCTGTTAGTGCTAAATGTTGGGCTCCGCTCATCATACTCAACACCCCACATTGTGCAAACGGCTTCGGGCAGATGAGCGCAATTGAGAGGGGACAAGTCTTATCCTAATGCGAATAACTTCAACCTACAGGCTAAATGTCAGGGTGGACAAGGCCCTAAGTCTTGGTCGGCAAATAATCTAGGATGGAAGCCCCGACAGGCGGAAAGTTAGAGCATTGTTTTGCTGATCGGACAAAATTTCCAGCTTGTCTTGTTCCAGATGTATTGTTGTTACCTTTCCTCTGGGGTAAATTAGGCAGGCCGAGAGAGGGGTCATGTTTCATGGGCAAACATGGTCTCTGCAATTCAGCCCAGGCTGTGTGCTATAGAGAGGTATAACTCCACCCTGGTCCCCACCACTAGTTGTAGTTATTACGCCTTCTGTGAAGCATAATGTAAACTAGCCAGTGTATGGTAGAGTATTCATTTTTATTAAAATCATGGATATATAGATGTTAATACTACATTTGGTTTGTAGAATTAGTCTACAATTTAACTCGAGAAATAGTTAATACGTATTTTTAGCATTACAGAAGACATAGGAGTGAAATAAAAAATTAAAGGACACAACAGACAGCAGAAACATGTAAAGCAATGGGAACATCAAGATTTAAATCTGTCTTCTCCAAATAAATACACACTTACTGAAAGACCACACGTATCATGATGCAAGGCTAGATACACACTCTAAACCATGTCATATAGTATCTATCATTCATCTGAACCCAGAACCTTGAATTATGGCCTGTAAAGACTCGGCCCCATAGCCTAGTGTCAAATACTTTTGCCTGTCGGCCTGCTAATTATCAGTTCAACTCCCTTCTGGGGATAAGTCGAATGATATGAAAGACAATCCACAGTTTGATAACATCTCACTCCATCAGTATATGGTTACATGGGATTCCCGGTAACAGCGATCTCGAGGGTAATAAGAAGGTCGATAGACTTGCTAAAGTAAAGGCTCACACCTTGTAATAAGAAAACAAGCCTAGTTGATTTCCCCATCCCTCCACTCCCCTTCCTCTCACCCCCCCCCCCCAAAAAAAAAATCTCTATAGCGCTATATTGAGCCAATCTTGATGTATGGAAGCGAATCGTTGACAATCAGCAAACAAGTGAGGGATTATGTGTTGACCATGCAGCATGGTCCCTCTCTCGGACTGCCTAGTTCACTCCAGAGGAAAGGTAACACCAATTCATCTGAAACAAGACAAGCTGCAGAAGCTGTCAGATCAGCAAAGCTGTCCACCTGTCGGAGCTTCGAACCTAGACCCGCTGCCAACCAAGGCTTAGGGCCTGGTCTGCCCTGCCTTGACATTTTGTCTGTAGGTTGCATTTCCTCACACCAGGATAAGGCTTGTATCCTCCCAATTGCGCTCCTCCGCCCGAAGCCGTTGGCACAATGTGGGGCGTCGGGTTTGGTAACAGCCGCCCAACGTTCGGCGATAACAGAAAGCAGGTAGTACCATCTACTGCCATACGGTAGTTCAGTCATATCTGACTAAGATGCACCAATATAGGGCCCTTGATATCCTTAAAAGATTGTCACCATGACCTTTCCAGCGAATTTCTGGGTCTTGAATTTTTGCTTCTCCGGTTCCAACGGATATTTCCACTACATCTGCCCATTCATACACTCTCCTCGGATTTAAACAACTGTCTCCATACTGAACCATCATTCTTATGTAGATTTCACAAGGTTTCATACTTCATGACCCCAAACAACGAATAACGCCTCGTTGTACTTCTCTCTAATGCGCTTGCTCAAATTGCTGGATCCACATCCCTCCTAGATTGGCTTAAGAGTCAGCTTGTGCTCTGAAATAAGTTTTCTTTGTCCATACGCTTCCATTCACTGTTTAATAAAATTCCTTTTAATTAAGGACTTTCCCTCGCGCGGACGTGTGTGTGTGTGTGTGTGTGTGTGTGTGTGTGTGTGTGTGTGTGTGTGTGTGTGTGTGTGTGTTTATACCCGATGTATTGAGACGACCAGGGACATAGCACAGACCTCTTAATAATTTCACGCACGTAGTGTATGCATGTGTTTGTTGTATCTCTTGAGCATCCCAATACACCCTGCACATTATTTTCAGTGGTAAATGGTCTGAAGATATGAACATTACTACAGATGCCATCACAAGTACAAACAAGAGGGTTTAAAGGCAGAAGCACTGTCTTCATTGCGCTGGGTTTCACACCTTAAACAAGTAGAAGGAGAATAATGTGTAAACATGAACTGATTTAAAGGTCAGGAAAATAAATGTTAACTGTCAGTAACTCAGCCCAGAGTGGTGAAGAAATTGTGTATACTTTAGCCACTAATCATGACACATTGGATCATGTTTTTTAATCTTATATGTATACTTTAGGCACCAATCATGGAACATTGGATCATGTTTTTTAATATAATATGTATACTTCAGTCACCAATCATGGCACATCAGGTAAGGTTGTTTAGTCTTATATGTATATTTTAGCCACCAGTCATGGCACACAGGGTCAGGTTGTTTAGTCCTATATGGTAGACATCGACGTGGAAGAAAAGATAAGAGCGCTCACGCTTAGACTTCCAGTGCATTTATAGCGGCATAGTTAATTCTCTAGACCGGCATTAAGTTCAACTTGAACGTCAACTTCTTATTCAGAAAGCAATGTTAAACCATTGAAAGTAAAATTGCCAAGAAAATCTACATGGGGTTGATAGCAACGTCCTGCAAGAGAAATGCAGCATGTCTTATATGAGATAATCTGTTTAAACATTCTTTTATGAAACAATATGTGAGGGCGCCTATAAACTTAATTTCTCTGCATTAGTTTGGTGGTTTCTCCTAAGCTTTACATTCAATCTGTCATGTATTTTAAAAAAGAATTGCGTGTATAACGATGTAAAGTTAAACATATTGCTATTTGTATTGCTTCTGAATTTTCTCATCGGCATACAGATAATCTTCATCAAACAGGCATTTATTGTATACGATAAACAACTTAATTTTTTTTGTTTTTAAACAATCATATTAGCAAAATGCCAATTGCTAAACAAGAAAAGATAATTTCATTGTAGGGGCTAAAAAAAAACCGGAAATCTTTGGGTAGCGAAAAACGCATTTTCTCATAATCGAAGTAGAAAATGGCAAAACACGCCCAGACAGGACACTCACTTGGTTCAGAAGCTTGTACGGTTGGGGTCACGCTTTTGAAGAGAACACTCGGTCTCACTAAACGCACTGGTCAAATCAGTACTTCGGGTGATCTGCAGCGGCCAGACGTCTTGTTTGGATTCTAATGTGATCACACAAAGTGAGCTACAAGCAAATCCAATTACGGTCACCAAAGTATAATGAGTTTTGTTAGAGTAAACATCAGCTTTTACAGTACGAAGCTTCACTGCCAGCTTAAGATTGGCTCCGTTTCTGTAGCTCTTGTATTCAGCTAACCTCGGGTTTAACGATGTTCAGGGCGAGGGACATGATTTGACGGGTGTTTTTAGTTCATTAAAGAAAGTTCGACTTTCGATATTTTAGTGCAATTCAAACTGGGTTACTTAAACACTAAGCACGCTGACTTATCAGCGTGGGCATTCCAAAAACTGATACCCTAGCCACATTCGGTTTAGTATACAATGATTATAAGATAAAACAAGACGCGTGGCTGATAATGACGTAGGAGATCAAGTGTTAAGCTGGCACATATTCTAGGCCAGGGCATACTGAGGTGTTGTGGTCAGTTTTATTCTTTTCTGGTATTTCCTCCCTGTCATTTAAGAAAAATGCTGAAAATGGGCTGGTTATTATTGTATAAGACTGGACCTAAACCCGTGCTGATAAAAAAATAAAAATAAAAGTTCGCATTGTCAGGGGTTGAACCCGAACCATTGTATGTGTTCACAAGTATAGTCATGTTTGCAGAACACTTAGTTTAACTGCATATTTATTCATCCAGCTTGGAACACCCAAGCGGTCATTCATCTGCCCGCTCAACGATTCATCCAATCAACCACACAGCCTTTCATTCGCGTATCCAATAAATTAATTTACCAGTACCTATGAAAACAATGCATGCTCCGTGGCGAAAGTTTACGGACGCATTTCGTAATCCCACACATCGTTTTCGAAACACAGCTGCGGGAGATTTAGCAGCGTTGTTTTTTTTTAAATACAATTTTATGGGTGCTGGTCGTTCAGAAAGCAATGGCAAACTACGGAACGTAAACTTACCCAGAGATTACAAATAGCTAAAACATGCTGGGATTGACTGCAACGCCCTGTGAAGAATTTATAACTAACTTTAACTTAACCTATAACAATAATTGACCTGGAAGCCAGGTCGAACCAGCCTAAAAATTGGTATAATGAAATGCTCTGGGAAATACTAGCAGCGGTATGTTATTGACAGCATCACACATCGAGCGCGGATTAGTATATAACAATCGGGGGCTAGCGCACCATATGCCGAATGCGAAAAGGTCCTCTTTACCTAACATCTATCGTAACACCCACCATCTATCGTAACACCCACCATCTATCGTAACACCCACCATCTATCGTAACACCCACCATCTATCGTAACACCCACCATCTATCGTAACACCCACCATCTATCGTAACACCCACCATCTATCGTAACACCCACCATCTATCGTAACACCCACCATCTATCGTAACACCCACCATCTATCAGCCACTCATCAATGCACACATTCATCCGTCTCAAATTACATATCCTTCCACCTACAAGTCCATCTATCTGTCAGTCCTTCCATCCATCAGTCGATGCCGATGTTTCTCTATACACTTTTATATATCTATATATAGATTGGCTTTCAGTATACCAGTATATTGTGCTGGCTATGTATGGACTATGGAAAATAAATGCTGCCCAAATGATAATGACCACATGACCCGATCCATGGCTGAATGCACTATAAAATGTAGATACAAGTAAAGGACCCTTGCAGACGTTGTACAGCACAATGACTATCTGGTGCAAGATCCACATGTTTATAGATCAACCGGTACTCGGTGGGCTTTGTGGTCGTTATCCCGGCATGTAACCCAAAGCTAACAATGTACACACAATCCTTCTCATTTAGCGGAAAAAGTCATTTACTTGATTTTTTTTTAAAAACCATATACCCTATCCGCCCCAATTAGCGAAATCAGTCATTTAATTTACTTTTTACTGTCGATCCAATACTCATCAAGTAGTGGAAACAGTCATTTACTTTACTTTTTACGGTCGATCCAATACTTTTCATGCCGCGGAAACAATAATTTAGATTACTTTTTCCAGTGTATCCAGACAGCCACAAGTATAAGAAACAGTCAATTACATTACTTTTGCCAGTATATCCAGACAGCCATTAGTAGCGGAAACAGTCATTTACATTACTTTCTCCAGAATATTCAGACAGCCACAAGTAACAGTAATTTGCATTACTTTTTCCAGAGTATCCAGACAACCACAAGTAAGAGTCATTTACATTATTTTTTTCTCCAATCCGGACAGCCAAAAATAACAGTCATTTACATTACCTTTTCCAGTGTATCCAGACAGCCACAAGAGTAGCAGAAACAGTCATTTACTTTACTGTTTCCCCTACCACATGAAAAAGTACCCATTTACTTTTTTTTTTCACGAGTAAACGTTTTATTGAAATGCTAAAATACTATATGTGTATAGCAGGTGAGTGATTGGAAAGGAAAAAAAAAATTAGATAGGCCAGCGTTCCTAATGTCTAGCCTTTACAACAACAATTCGATAATTCTGTCTGTCTGTCTGTCTGTCTGTCTGTCTGTATGTCTGTCTGTCTGTATGTCTGTCTGTCTGTGTATCTGTCTGCTGTCTGTCCGTCTGCCCGTTCAACGTTACGTATTAGTACCACACCGCCACATGTATTAGCGTATTCAGTGACAGCCTCACCATTTAGCCCCTGGCTTACGACACTACCAGACGTCAATCGCTCAGTTATATCTGCCTAGCAGGCAATCAGCTTTATTCAGAAATGAATTACCTCAAGTGCAGAAAAATTTACTCCAGTCCTGGATAAAATTGTCGAGATATTTTCTCGAAGTCTTTTCAAATGTTCTCACAGGCAATTAACTCGAAGCAACAGACTTCAAGGATCCAGCCTGAAGTGACATGGGAATCGACAGTTTGAATTAAGATAGAAGTATTATGTGAATCAAATTCAAAATTTCATCCCTACATGTAATATATTTATGCCTCTATTTTACATCAATCATTAACGTCTTTTGAAGTTGGTTTTTGTTTTCTTCTTTGGTTATGGTTTTTCTGCCTGGCATGCGTGGTACTTGGAAAATAAAAGGCGCCTTGTTTTTGTAAATAGAAAAATGACAGCTTTTACGTTCTCCTCTGTTACAAGAAGATTTATGATGTGAAATAAACATCGCCTGTTCCGTTTGTTGTTCAACCCGATATTTGTTATAAATAAACTACTAATAGAGATATACGCTCTCCTGCAGGTCGGCGGTTTCATGGTTTGAACGCGAGAGGATCGACTGCATTGCACCGGGCTGTATCATATTGAGCTCGGTCTTGTTCCGCAGGGCGGCCTACTGAAAGCATCACACAAAGCACGAACTCTATATCTCCAGCCACGAACTCCAGGCGTCTCCGAGAAAATTGCACTCGTTAACTGAATGACGGAGGCGTCCGGAATCAAACCCACAACCCTCGGAGCGTGAAGCGGGATTAATCACTCAGTCACGGAGACCCCAGGGGTACGGTGGTTATGGGTTCGAATCTGCATCAGGGTGGATTTTTAAAATAGAGCGGGATTACCAGGTCGACCCATCCTAAAATGGGTACCAGACAATGTCTTGTGGGGTAAAGACGACTGCTGTGATACTGACAACATTATTCACCGAGTAATAATTAGTCGAATGAACGAATGAAAATAAAAATTTTGCAGGCCCGTCTCACATTCGGCCCTCCCAATCACTCGTCTTTCGTTCATCAATAGTGCATGATACATTCACATAGGAAAAACACATTGTCAAATGAATGTTGTAAACATAAACAATGCATATTACCAGGTTAAGAGACAGGCAGACACACGTGTACACACACACTTTCTTAAAAACACACATACCTGCATACATACATACATCATTTACACAAACTCACAGTTATGCACTCACTCAATAACACACAAATACACACTCCCTCGCGTCTATAACAATAGTCTTCCGTTAAGTCTGGACACATAAGATAATTTGATATTTTTCATTTAATTCAAATGAAATACAAAATTCAAAATTATTAACAGATTTCCCTAATTTTATTGGAAGACGTGGTCATGTGGAGTGGTCTCCTCTTGATGTCTTTTTCTGGGGCATGCTAAAGGAGAAAGTGTACTCAACAAACATCACAGATCCAATACACTTGACTCAACGAATAAGGAGTGAATGTACAAAAGTGAAGGCAATGTGGATTTATTGCATCGAGTTCACGAAAATTTTGTGAAACCCATCAACATTTGCATTGCAAATGATGGAAATCATATTGAAGATGTTATTCGAATAAAAAGTTGTATTTTTACCCATGTGTCCAGATTTTACGGACACTGTATAACAATATGGGTGTGTCACCATGTGCCAATGCACCTTAAGGCGTGTACTGGGTGCAAAGGGAAAGGGGGTCCTTTTCTTTACTGACTTCTCTATATTTAGATGCAATTATAATTTATAATTAATTTACACTAACAAGAGGGCAGACTTTCTGACATTACCACAGACAGGGATGATGCCCAACTCTAGAATGTTATTAATCTGGATAAGTTTAGAAGTTCAAGTAAGGATGTGCGTAAATAACACCCTAGGGAGGGAGAATGTTTCACATAAAGAAAGACAAACCTCAGGACAATCATAAGCTGCATTTCATAAAATGGCCGGCATCTTATCCAGTTGGTTCATATCATTAGAGGTTATAAAAAATTCTGGAATGTTCTATAGAACCAGCGTTCACATGTCAGTAAAGGCTCCTTTTACACTCTTTAAGATATATTGGGCTTTTTTTTTGCTAGAATCATATTTTATAGATCAGTAGGTCATGTGGTGCCGGTTTCCGTGGACAAAGGCTTGCGAACGCGGTTCGTGAGCCGTTTATCAAGCGTTCGAAACGCAGCTGTGACCGATTTGGGAGCAAACCGTGTCGCGTTGTGTTATAAAGTGTTGGTATGGGAGTCGGTCGTTTAGAAAGTAATGGCAAACTAATGAACGTAAACTTGCCAAGATAACAACAGTAGTGCTGGTGTTGATAGCAATGTCCTGTAAACAGGATATGCAAATAAAAAAAAAAGGTCACTGTTCTGCCTGCCGTCATTACTTCTAAATAAATTTCCTAATACCCATTTCACGCTAAGTCGATTTTAATAACCCAGTGCGTATGGAACCCTTGCTCTCTGGGGCGGCGGGCCATCGTTTAGCCACTACGCAATAGCGTCCCCCAATTGTAACATACCGCTGTGAATTATTGACAAGTAGTTAATCAGCGAGAAGCGGCTGGTCGAGTGGCTAGGAGTCCGGGTTCTCATTCGGGAGACCGGAATTCGAATCCTAGTGTTAGAAACCTCGGTAAGGTGTGGATTGTTTTCTACCGGGGGCAATAAGAAAACCCTAACCTGCACAGTTCGTGGCGACTGGACTAGCCATGCGGCCTTAATTCATCAGGATCAAGACACCCCATGTCCTACACAGCAAAGTATTATGGGCAGTAGATGACAGTTTGTTTTTTTTAGATGACAGTAAATAAGCAAAATTAATTCCTCCAAACTGACGTGTGGTTTTAGAGACGATTGCTGAAAAAATAGGGGACAGCCAAAATGTTAAATATGGTGGTCGCATAGCTGATTAAATAAACTTCCGGTGTGCTGATACCGAGATAACTGGTTCAACTCTTACACCAATCAATTAGACTAAAATGTTGATTTCTCGTCCTTGATGAAAATTACAAGTACCTTAGAAAACGGCACAAGTATCTCGCTTAATGACGAGGTACACTGGTTATAAGGAAAGATAATTCACATGTAAAATAAGTTCAGTGCACCCCTTAGTAGTGGCAACTAATGGAAGTTGTAGCTTGAGTTCAAAGTAAGCAAACGCCAAATAAATAAATAAATAAATAAATAAATACAATAAAATAAAAATGAGTAATCTAAATGTGCTGAAAAGGTTTTAGACACAAGAATACAACAAAACCACCCAACAACACCAGAAACAGGCATTTTGAGTGATCCACTAGTTTCCCATGTCGGAACTGTAAAATATATGCAGCGAAATCAACCTAGCATACATACATAATCAAGATAACAATACCATAAATTATCATCGCAATTCTATGAATCAGACATTGCAAATACAACTGTTCTGAATGGACCATAGGGAGATAACAAGTGAAATTAACAGACAGTCGTGCGTTACTACTCGGTCTTTTGTCTTCCCAGAAACAGTCGCTAAGTTGCCAGATATGATAAGTGTAATTTATACATTCTGATACATCGTGGCCAGGATAGACATAATTAGATAACAGACTTGTCCTAATATGGCTAGGAGATGTGATGCAATCATTGGTGTACTGGCTTGTGGTGAGACTTGGCTAGGCTGTATGGAACGACGAACTTGTCTTGATTTAAAGTTCATGGTGAGACTTGGCTTGACGATATGAAACAATGATCTTGTCTTGGTTTCAATGTTAAGTTAAGACTTGGCTTGGCTATATGGAAAGATGATCTTGTCTTTGTTTAAGGTGAGATAAGGCTTGGCTATATGAAACGACGATCTTGTCTTAGTTTAAGGTTTATGGTGAGACATGGCTTGGCTATATGGAAAGATGAGCTTGTCTTGGTTTAAGGTTTATGGTAAGACATGGCTTGGCTATATGGAAAGATGACCTTGTCTTAGTTTAAGGTTTATGGTAAGACATGGCTTGGCTATATGGAAAGATGATCTTGTCTTGGTTTAAGGTTTATGGTAAGACATGGCTTGGCTATATGGAAAGATGATCTTGTCTTGGTTTAAGGTTTATGGTAAGACATGGCTTGGCTATAAGGAAAAATGGTCTTGTCTTGGTTTAAGGTTTATGTTAAAACTTGGCTGTTTAGAACGATAACCTTGTATTGGTTTAAGGGTTTTGATAAGACTTTGCTTAGCTATGTGGAACGACGATCTTGCCTTCGGCTACATTTAGGTGCGAGACATCGATATTTCACAAATCAGCTGACAGGTACAAATCCTCTTTATATTATAAATGTTACAGCATAATATTTAAATTCACTAGAAGGAAATGAGACCAAAGGAATATATCCAATAAGAACTGAACGGTTGATTTAAAATCACCCCAGTGAGGATCGAGCCCCTGAGCACTGGGGCAGCAGGCGAGTGTCTAGCCACTACGCAAACGCGACTCCTAATGTTACATACATTACATGTGTCAGTACTACATTATAGGTGTCAGTGCTACATTATATGTAACAGTGCTATATTACACGTGACAGTGAAACATTACTTGTGTCGGGCTACATTACATATATCAGTGCTACATTATATGTAACAGTGCTATATTACACGTGACAGTGAAACATTACTTGTGTCAGTACTACATTACATGTGTCAGTGCTACATTATATGTGGGAGATTTGTTATTAAGATAAACAAATATGAGGAATATTTAATATTTTGGACATTTAAAGTGGCATGAAAGCTAAGAAAATATAATCAAAAGGAGGTGAAACGGCGGAGAAGTGGAAGACACAACGAAAATGGGTTCAAGTTATCATAAATAGTTTACATATAAAGCGGAAGACCACAAGGTTGAAAGGTTCAAGATGTAATAAATAATTTACACTTCAAGCAGAAGATCACACCTTTGACAGGTTCAAGATGTGATAAATAATTTACACATGACAGCAGCAAAGCCAGGACTTCTGGCTTATGATGGAGAGGCAGGCATGTGGAAAGACTGTTGCGGGGATGAGGTTCTACACATGGCAGTACCCTGGGTCAACAGATGTCTCCTGCTATGATCTTGTCGCCGGCTGTGATCTTGTCACCGACTATGATGTTGCTTCCAGTTATGATATTGCCTACGGCTGTGATCTTGTCTCCGGCTGTGATCTTGTCCCCGGCTGTGATCTTGTCTCCGACTATGATGCTGCTTCCAGTTATGATATTGTCTCCGGCTATGATCTTGTTCCCGGTTGTGATCTTGTCTCCCACTATGATGCTGCTTCCAGTTATGATATTGCCTACGGCTGTGATCTTGTTCCCGGCTGTGATCTTGTCTCCGACTATGATGCTGCTTCCAGTTATGATATTGCCTACGGCTGTGATCTTGTCTCCGGCTGTAATCTTGTCTCCGGCTGTGATGCTGCTTCCAGTTATGATATTGTCTCCGGCTGTGATCTTGTCTCCGGCTGTGATCTTGTCTCCGACTGTGATCTTGTCTCCGACTATGATGCTGCTTCCAGTTATGATATTGTCTACGGCTGTGATCTTGTCTACGGCTGTGATCTTGTCTCCGGCTGTGATCTTGTCTCCGACTATGATACTGCTTCAAGTTATGATATTGTCTACGGCTGTGATCTTGTCTCCGGCTGTGATCTTGTCTCCGGCTGTGATCTTGTCTCCGGCTGTGATCTTGTCTCCGACTATGATGCTGCTTCCAGTTATGATATTGTCTACGGCTGTGATCTTGTCTCCGGCTGTGATCTTGTCCCCGGCTGTGATCGTGTCCCCGGCTGTGATCTTGTCTTCGACTATGATACTGCTTCCAGTTATGATATTGTCTCCGGCTATGATCTTGTTCCCGGCTGTGATATTGTCTCCGACTATGATGCTGCATCCAGTTATGATATTGTCTCCGGCTGTGATCTTGTCTCCGACTATGATGCTGCTTCCAGTTATGATATTGTCTCCGGCTGTGATCTTGTCTCCGGCTGTGATCTTGTCTCCGATTGTGATCTTGTCTCCGACTATGATGCTGCTTCCAGTTATGATATTGTCTACGGCTGTGATCTTGTCTCCGGCTGTGATCTTGTCTCCGGCTGTGATCTTGTCCCCGGCTGTGATCTTGTCTCCGACTATGATGCTGCTTCCAGTTATGATATTGTCTCCGGCTGTGATCTTGTCTCCGGCTGTGATCTTGTCTCCGACTATGATGCTGCTTCCAGTTATGATATTGTCTACGGCTGTGACCTTGTCTCCGGCTGTGATCTTGTCCCCGGCTGTGATCGTGTCCCCGGCTGTGATCTTGTCTCCGACTATGATACTGCTTCCAGTTATGATATTGTCTCCGGCTATGATCTTGTTCCCGGCTGTGATCTTGTCTCCGACTATGATGCTGCATCCAGTTATGATATTGTCTCCGGCTGTGATCTTGTCTCCGACTATGATGCTGCTTCCAGTTATGATATTGTCTCCGGCTATGATCTTGTTCCCGGCTGTGATCTTGTCTCCGACTATGATGCTGCATCCAGTTATGATATTGTCTCCGGCTGTGATCTTGTCTCCGGCTGTGATCTTGTCCCCGGCTGTGATCTTGTCTCCGACTATGATGCTGCTTCCAGTTATGATATTGTCTACGGCTATGATCTTGTCTCCGGCTATAGTCTTGTCTCCGTTTATTATCTTGTCTCTGGCTATGATCCAGTTATGATCGTGTCTCCAGGTATGATCGTGTCTCCAGGTATGATCGTGTCTCCAGTTATGATCGTGTCTCCAGTTATGATCTCTTCTAATGTTATGATCGTGTCTCACGTTATGATAGTGTCTCACGTTATGATCTTGTCTCCAGTTATGATCTTGTCTCACGTTATGATCGTGTCTCCAATTATGATCGCGTCTCCAAGTATGATCTTGTCTGCAGCTGTGATCTTGTTTCCAGTTATGATCGTGTCTCCAGGTATGATCGTGTCTCCAGATATGATCGTGTCTCGCGTTATGATCTTATCTCAAGTTATGAGCTTGTCTCTAGCTGTAACTTTGTCTCCGACTGAGCATATCCGAGGAGGGTTACCCAATAGACGGCTTCTTTGGAAGACTGATTTGGACTTTAATGGAGCATTTTCACTGTACACAGACAGCTCCATTAGTACTCACCCCCCCCCCCCCTCTCCCCCGTAGATTACCCAGGACTGAGCATTAGCGAGGATTCTAATGTATGTACTTGTGTGCCAGAATCATACATGTTGTAATTTATCTTTTATGCGTAGGTTTTCTAATTCGAAATTGAGCATGCACAGTAACCAATTAAGCCTGCTCTTTACAATTTTTAAAATACTTTTCTCGATTTAAGTGGTGCAAAGAAGGGGCAAGGAAGTGGGAAAAGGAGTGGGAGGATGTCTTCAGCCTTGCGAGATAGCAGGTGTGGGATTGACTGTGCCATTCGTAACAGAAACCACTTAGAGGGCACCTGAACATAATACAACTCCCTGATTGCACTCACACAGCAGACGTATTGTGGTGTTTACAAGAAATACAATGCCATGTGTTAGTAACAAATATAAAGCAGACGAAACATAATCTTAACAAGAACACACACACACACACACACACACACACACACACACACACTCACACACACACACACAACGATTGTTTAAGCTTTTTTGGTACGCACTGTCAATATTATAATCCACGAGCACCACACCTGCGTCTACTTTTATTTGTTGTAAAAAAAGAGTGTGTCTACCCAACGATCACCAGTTGATATCCTTTGTTTTTCGTCTCTTCCTCCATTCATCCACGATGAAGTGTCGGAGGGTCAGTGGCTTTTAAACATGGAATCATATAAAGAATTTCGACGAAATTAAATAATTAAAACAACAATACAAAACAGAGCAGCAGGTTATAGTAAATAATTAATATAAAACAGAGTAGCAGGTTTTAGACGACCCATGGGGAAAATGATCGAGACTACAAGAAAGTGGTAATTGTAACTGTGGTGCTGACGCGGATCAAGATACATTCAAAGTGGCCAAACAAGCAGAACAGATGGCCCATGTTTCTTTTATGAGTTCGTCCATGGGATTGGCAGAAAGAATGTCACATTGATCCTGCACTAACAAAGGATGAGCACAGTGTCGAATAAACGAGTGGTGGTGAATGAAAGTTTCGTCACTCTTACATTACATGTTAGACTGTTATACTTATATTGCATGTTAGACTGTTACATTGCATGTGTGTTAAGTTACATGTGCACTGTTACATTGCATGTGTGTTAAGTTACACGTGTTACTGTTACATTACATGTGTGTTAAGTTACATGTTTGACGGTTACATTGCATAGTTAGACGGTTACATTGCATGTGTGTTAAGTTACATGTGTCACTGTTACATTACATGTGTGTTAAGTTGCATGTGTCACTGTTACATTACATGTGTGTTAAGTTAATTGTGTCACTGTTACATTACATGTGTGTTAAGTTACATGTGTGACGGTAACATTACATGTTAGACTGTTACATTGCATGTGTGTTAAGTTACATGTGTCACTGCTACATTCCATATGTGTTAAGTTACATGTGTCACTGTTACATTGCATATGTGTTAAGTTGCATGTGTCACTTTTACATTACATATGTGTTAAGTTACATGTGTGACGGTTACATTACATGTTAGACTGTTACATTGCATATGTGAGTTAAGTTACATGTGTCACTGTTACATTACATGTGTGTTAAGTTACATGTGTGACGGTTACATTACATGTTAGACTGTTACATTGCATGTGTGTTAAGTTACATTTGTCACTGTTACATTGCATGTGTTTTAAGTTACATGTGTCACTGTTACATTGCATGTGTGTTAAGTTACATGTGTGACGGTTACATTACATGTGTGTCAGTTACATCACATGTGCTATTGTTACATTACTTGTGTGACTGTTACAATAGATGTTCCACTGCTGCATTACATGTGCGATTGTTACATGGCATTGTTACATTCCATGTATCACTGTTACATTACACGTGTGTCTGTTACATTACATGTGCAACTGTAATATTACTTGTGTGACTGTTACATTATGTGTCATTGTTACATTACATGATTGACTCTTACATTGCATACGCAAGGACGATGCCAACCTACGTAGTCGCAATGAATGACACAATGATATATGATCCCCCCCCCCCCCCCCCCCCCCATAAAAAAATTAATTTTAAAATCACTTAAATATTTTATATAGAATCAGTTGAATGCTATATTAATAATAATCTGAATTTACAGCGAAAATGAAATAAACGCATTCCGTCCAACTACAAGGCACAAAAACCGCGTATTCATAGTCCCCTTAGGACCTCATATTCCTAGTATTGTTGTTTTCCTTATTATTTTAAATATTTTCTTGGAGTAAAGTTACATTGTAAAACAACTGCTAATTGTGTGCGCATATATAGTGCTATCGTCCAATAAAACCACGACTGTTACTACTAACCGAGGTTTTGAAAGAGCTGCAAGTTTATGCACAAAAGAAATATCTCAAGAAGAGCAAAATAAAATAGCAGTTGTGAAAATAATTAAAACAATATGGAAAATAACAATATAAGATGCATGAGGCCCTAAACCAATGACCAAGTACTATAGGAGACAAATGAAAATCGTAAACTGATTAGAGAAATTAGACGTAGACAGTCAAAATGTTTTGAACATGTTATGAGAAGAAATGGATTGGAGAACTTAGTGACAACTGGCAAGATCGAAGGGAACAGACCAAGAGGAAGACCGAGAGGAAAATACCTGGATGGCTTGGCCACATGGCATGGACGAGACAGGAATGCTGAGCTGATCCACGACGCTGGTGATCGAGTGAAATGGCGAGTTATGATTGCCCACGCTTTCCGGCATGGCACATGATTGATTGATTGAGGCCCTAAGCGGATTATGAATGCGCTGTTTTTGTGCCTTGCAGTACGAATGTAACAGACAAATCGCTACGAAAAGTGTTACACATTCAAAACCCGTGGGGATAACATACTAATATATAAACAAGAGAAGTGACTATGTGTTAAGTATTCCAGCCAAAGTATTATTCGATTATTCACTTAATGTGATATGTATTTCTGTAATATGCACCTGACGAGATGCAGCGAAATATGCCAGGCAATAAATCGTGCAACATATTGTTTATGGCTCCTGCCTTTAAATTCATGAAGGGAATACATTGTTTTGAATTTTAAAAGCATCAAGTCAAAAGGGGTGAAGCCAGACAAGAGCGATAAGGGTCCAAGGAAGAATCGTAAACCAATCCAGAACTAGTGTAGTCAGATAGCCGCTACGTTTGAGGAGGATAGTTAAGGGGGGGGGGGGGGGGGGGGGGGGGTGGAACCTTAGAACTTATCGAATGGCTCGACGTGTAGTGAGGCTATTTGCTAACCAACCAAGCAACCAACTAATTAACTAGCTAGCATAATGACAAACTAACTAACTAACTAACTAACTAACTAACTAACTAACTAGCAGAATAACTAACTAGCAGAATAACTAACTACATAACTAACTACCTAACTAACTAACTAACTAACTAACTAACTAACTAGCAGAATAACTAACTAGCAGAATAACTAACTACATAACTAACTACCTAACTAACTACCTAACTAACTAACTAACTAACTAGCAGAATAACTAACTACCTAACTAACTACCTAACTAACTAACTAACTAAACTAACTAACTAACTAACTAACTAACTAACTAACTAACTAACTACCTAACTACCTAACTAACTAACTAACTAACTAACTAACTAACTAACTAACTAACTAACTAACTAACTAACTAACTAACTAACTAACTAACTACCTAACTACCTAACTAACTAACTAACTAACTAACTAACTAACTAACTAACTAGCAGAATAACTAACTACCTAACTAACTACCTAACTAACTAACTAACTAAACTAACTAACTAACTAACTAACTACCTAACTACCTAACTAACTAACTAACTAAACTAACTAACTAACTAACTACCTAACTAACTACCTAACTAACTAACTAACTAACTAACTAACTAACTACCTAACTAACTAACTAACTAACTAACTAACTAACTAACTAACTAACTAACTAACTAAACTAACTAACTAACTAACTAACTAACTAACTAACTAACTACCTAACTAACTACCTAACTAACTAACTAACTAACTAACTAACTACCTAACTAACTAACTAACTAAACTAACTAACTAACTAACTAACTACCTAACTACCTAACTAACTAACTAACTAAACTAACTAACTAACTAACTAACTACCTAACTAACTACCTAACTAACTAACTAACTAACTAACTAACTACCTAACTAACTAACTAACTAACTAACTAACTAACTAACTAACTAACTTACTAACTAAACTAACTAACTAACTAACTAACTAACTACCTAACTAACTAACTAACTAACTAGCAGAATAACTAACTACCTAACTAACTACCTAACTAACTAACTAACTAAACTAACTAACTAACTAACTAACTAACTGATTAACTAACTGATTAACTAAATAATTGATTATATTACCGGGCACCTTCTAGTCAGACTGTTGAAGTGGCCGGAAAAAGTGAACATACTGAACTATACTTTGATGAACACTTGAAAATCTTATTTATGTGCTCTGACCTATTGCCAGTAACTCTACGATATAACATGTAATAAACTGATCGTACAGTTTTATCATCTCCAAAACTTCCAGTTATCAACTTGATTTCGAATGTTAAATTTATTAAATTCAAATATTTATTTTAGAAACCATTTTCACGTTAGTTTTGCCATGTTGCAGTAATGAATTGCACTGCGAATTATTTTTCAATGAGAAATGTAGCCATTTCTTGCATATAATTAATTAAACCGCATTCAGTGAGTTCAAGCGTCAACACACGGTGTCTAAAGCCATGTCCAAAGAAGAAAGACATTTCCGTGCGCGCAGGTGTATTTAGTCAACACGTGATGAAAGATTTAAGCTGTTTTTGGCGTGCAGTGATTAGCACTGCTGTTGTTTGCATTAGACCGCGGATAAACAGAAGGTCTGAGGGTTGTTACGTCACGCGGTTTGTTTGTTGAGGTAAATGCCCTTGCCTTCCATAAAAACAAGCAAAATATCCGCACGCGGTAAGAGATTAAAATATCTAGGCATCGCGGGATGTACGTTTTTTAGGTTCTGTTTATCATTTGGTTTATAACAGAGTAAAATTGGGTCCTCCACACCCGTGGTCAAATGGGCTGACTGAAGGGCTTGTCGAACATATTATGGAAATCTGTTGTATGATTTTTGTAAGTGTGAACTGAATATTGGCCCAGAGAGACAATCAGCCACACTCGACTTAACTCTTTCAAGCTGAAGTCTAGTTGTGTTGTCTGTCACAAGTGATTACTCTTTCTGTCTCAGCCAACCATTGTTAATTTATAGTCATACAACACATACCAACAGGAGAGAGAGAGAGAGAGAGAGAGAGAGAGAGAGAGAGAGAGAGAGACAGGCAGAGGGCGAGACAGAAAGTTAATCCTTTATCATTATGATTGGTACCTATTTTGCAATTGCGGCAGCTTTATGTTTTAAATAACGCAAACAGCATTGTACGGGCACGGTACGAGGAGAAACACACTGGAAAACATCATGACAACTGGTAGAATTCATGGGAAAAGAGCACGGCGAAGCTACAACGATCACTAACAGAAATGTGTGTGTAGACATTGCCAGACCCACAGAGAAGAAGGAGGAGAAAGAGGAGGAGAAAGGAGAGAAATAGTAGTAGTAGTAGTAGCAGCAGCAGCAGCAGCTGTAGTAGTAGTAGTAGTAGTAGTAGTAGTAGTAGTAGTAGTAGTAGTAGTAGTAGTAGTAGAAGTAGTAACAGCAGCAGCAGGAGTAGTAGTAGTAGTGGTAGTGGTAGTCGTAGTTGTAGTAGATGCAACAGTACTGGCAGCAGCAACAACAGTAGCAGTAGTAGTAGCATCAGCAGCAGCTGTAGCAGTAGCAGCAGCAGCGAAAGTAGTAGTAGTAGTAGTAGTAGTAGTAGTAGTAGTAGTAGTAGTAGAAGAAGAAGAAGAAGAAGAAGAAGAAGTAGTAGTAGTAGTAGTAGTAGTAGTAGTAGTAGTAGTAGTAGTAGTAGTAGTAGTTTCCATTTCAGAAACACACACACACACTAGTACAAAAGCGCTTACATATCATAGAATAGCTGTCATAGATCTGATTATAGCTTAAACCACCTATAATTAAATGTAAAATGGTTAGAATAGCTAGCATTTTTGTTTGCTCAATGAATTATCCATTATATTGTAAGAATATTATCCCCCTCCCCCTCCTCCTCCCTCCTCCTCCTCCTCCTTCTTCTTCTTCTTCTTTCCTTCTCCAACCGGTCCTCCTCCCCCTTCTTTTTCTTCTTCTTCTTCTTCTTCTTCTTCTTCTTCTTCTTTAGTTTCTTTCCCTTGTTGTCTTTCAGCTGTAACACCTTCTTAACGGATGTGGCGATTTTTTTCCATCGCATATCCTTTACAGGACAATGCAGTCAACACCAGCATTTTTCAGCTGCTTTTGTTGTCTTGGCAAGTTTTACGTTCAGTAGTTTGCCATTGCTTTCTGAAAGAAGGGCTCACTTACCCCCCCCCCCCTTTCCCCCCCCCCCCCCCCCCCGTAACCAGATTTCGTACGAGAGCATACAGGATTACGAACAACGTCCTTAACACCTAAGCCAGGGAGACCAGCATGTGACGATTTGCTTGGGAATTTTCTTTCTGAAAGTTAAATTATTGTTAAAAGGTAAGAGCTAATTATTGTCATGGCTCGCACAACTCTATAGACGTATAATTGATTTTTAAATATGGCGTTTAAACTTTACACTTAGGACAAAATGAAAAAGAATCACCAGTAATCATCTCTCACTATTAACACTAGGAACAATTGGCCCACATACTGTCTTGCCCATCCTTCCTCCCCCCTCCCCCCGTTTAAGAGCTGAAGTGTGAAGGGTATTAGCACTTGCCGTCTTGACAGAGGATACAGTTCGTTACATTGTGCTTCCAAAAATATAAGTAATAATAACCTCTCCATAGCTCAAAACCTGGACTGAATTGTAGAGACCGTGTGTTATCCATGCAGCATGATCTTTCTCTCAGCCTGCGGAGTTTACTCCAGAGAAAAGGTAACACCAATACTTCTGGAACAAAACCAGCTGCAGATACTGCCGTACCAGCCAAGCTTTGCTCTGTCGGAGCTTCGATCTTACATAATTTGCCGACCATGGCTTAGCGTCTGGTTTAACCTGCCATGACATTCACTCTTTTCTTCGCACCAGGATCAGGCTTGCACTTTCCCAATTGCGCTCCTCCGCCAGAAGTCGTAGCACCTCAACACTCTTTTTCTCGTTGTAAATGACATCTTTTTATTGATCAGTATGTTTTTCATCTTGCCAAATGCCACCTTCGCCATGGCGATTCTTGTTCTAATCTCTTCAAGACATCCCCTATCAGATGTTATGACTATTCCGAGATAATTGTAACGATTAACTTGTTTAAGAACATTCTCATTTACTTGCATATTACATTGTGGTATTTCCTTCTTCTTAGTGACGACTATAATCTGTGTCTTCTTACAATTTAATTCTAACCCAAGGTGTTCACTGTGTGCAACAATAATAACAAACACAGAAGCGGTGAAAGAGATGGTAACTACAATAACTCCATAAATCACACAACACACCCACTCCACACAACACATCCTGTACTCACCTACAAAATTGATGAAAAGAAAGATAATCACGTATGTCCACCTTCCGATAAGCAGCTTGCAGTTCATATTGGCCGCTGAAGAATCTTGGTTCGTTGTGTCTGTTCCCTGGCAAAGGCTGGCTCGCCGAACTGTTAATGTGCGTTTAATCGTGATACTCGGTGCAGTAATTCACACTTACATCTTCCTAAGCTGTAGCCAGGATGTGGTGTCAGCGATCGTTTTTGCCATTACCACACATATTTGCATATTGAATGAAAACATCCGGTAGGCCAGGTCAGCTCTGAATCTGATTGGACAAGGGAACATATAAGTGAGTATATTATAGTCTGTTCAGAAATGAATGCCTTCAGTCACCATAAGTTATTTTGAAAACTGTATGTTGCATTGTTATGAAATTTTTCTTGCTGTCTTATATTTACCCCCACCCAAGGAATATGCCTTTGATAGGTCCAAAGATCACTTAAATCATGAAAAGCGGCGACATTTCTTTGATGTCTTGGCGAAAAACTAGTGAATTCACGCTAACAAACTTGTTTTACATTAACGCACCTCAGTTAGTACATACACACATTGTTACATCCTTGGTCTTCCTACTGTTGCTAGTAGGCACAAGGTGATGCAAGCGAAGGCATACCTCAGAGTAGCTGCAGACACAGATCACCCGTTGCATGAGGCGCTGGACGTAGTTAAGGGTCAGAGACTGATAAGAGGGAAATCATGGATGGCTCAGGCGGAGGATACGATCAGACAGGTGTGCCCCTTGGAGAACATCAGGCGAGGAGAGGAGTGGGTCAGAGTGCCAGCCGTGCAGTCAGACTTGTGCAGAGTTGTAATAACATTGAACCGGGAGTGCAGGGAGTGGCCAGCAGGGGCCACGGAAGTGGAAATTCAGCAACTAATTCATGAAAATTCTCGCCCGGGTGATGTGATTATCTACACGGATGGGTCAGTGTTGAGAGGTAGGAGAAGTGCCTGGGGGTTCTTGGCAAAAACTAATGGTCGGCGTTTGGTGCAGGAGAGCCTGGCGTATGATAACACTACATCTAGCTTAAGAATGGAGGTGGAGGCGGTCAGTGCAGCTTTCCGCTGGATAGAAAACACGATACATACACACATTGTGATTGTAACTGACTCAGAAAGCATGCTGAGAAGGGTGAGAACAGGTAGGCTTCGTGCAGAGTGGCTTGCTTCGCTTCGGAGGTCACGGGTAGTAAGCATCACCTGGATCTTTTCTCCTGGGCATGCCGGTGTGCTGGGGAATGAACAGGCGGACAGATTGGCTGGCTCGGCAAAATTTGGTGGAGTATTGATGCAGGACAAGGCAGACGTGGTTGCGGCCTTGTGGGAGCACGTGTACACCTCGGAGGAGCAGATGGAGCACCATGGTCTGGTAAGAATGAGACAACGAGGTGTGACGAGGGGTTCTGGCCGACGCTCGGCGCTCGGAGGAAAGGCGAGACGGACATATAATCAGATTGCTACTGGAACTATTAGTGTTGGAACTCTTCGCTGGCTGCTGGGGATGGAGACGGAGCGCTTATGGGAATGTCCCGAATGCTGTGATGTCGGTTCCTAGATCAATCAATCAATCAATCAATCAGTTAGGGTTCGACACAAGGCATATCCAGATTATTATGGGTAGTGGGTGCAATTTGTATGTAATATAAGTAAAGACAAAATTTACAGAGGCATGGGGTAAATAATATGGAACCTAAATGGAACTTGACAAAAAAGTAGCAGGAAGATATTTCTTACATTATACTTCATTCCCTTCTTGTTTCTTCAGCTTCTGGTTTATAATGTGTACACAAGGAGTCATGTTACTAGGAAGCATGTAGCTTTTTATATGGAGTTCGTGATGGCTTCCAAACATCTGTGCGTTAATGTGCGTAAGGAGTGACCATAGATGTTACAGCAATTTAGTCATCATGTGTCAATTTTTAAGGATCTGTTCAGCTGTCTGTGTAGTTTGTTCACACGTGCACATTAGTGACAGAACCGTTTTGAGTCTTCATTAAGATTGTCTACTCTGCTGTTTACTGTTCGGAGACCGAACATGATTATTACCTGTTTTGCACGACGAATATAGTTGTGAATGCCTCTGTAATGGGCTTACTTCTTAACGGCCAAGATGTTGGTCCTCTTTTCATTGCAGTTTATAGATTGATTCATATGTTCGTCCATTGTCCCCACATTTGACAATATGTTTGTTCTCACGTTTCTTTGTATGCCCCAATATGTCAGTTCCCACCGCAATATTACTCTTCTGTTGGTATTCAATGCGTTTAGAATTTTTTTTTCAATACCAGTTGTTTGTCACCGATGAGGGCTTGCGGAACTGAAAATTCATCACTGTGGAATACAAACTGTTGCCATTGACATTGTGCCGATGCTGTAATGTTTAAGACGAGCAATTCGTCTGAATATTTGAAGCAAAATATTCCAGTAAGTATGCATTTGGATTAATGTCTGCTATCTGCCCGGACCTTAATGTGTGTCGGACGATTCCAGTAGGCTGATGACTGCTCTCGGTTGCATAAAGTTCAATCGACTCTTTCTCCAATAGTCATCTTCATCTTTCAACACATGGTCCTCACATTTTTTTCCAGTAACTATTATCAATATTTAAAAGCGAGGACTGGGTTAGTATCTTGACGTCAGACAATTTGAATGTAGTATTGTCAGCTGCCACCTGTCCTTTAATTTTAGCCCACACAAGTTGGGTTTAAATGAGAATGGTACAGCGGAAGTCTCAAGCACCAATGACCATGCTCTTCTTTCAACTTGTCGATTTGATATTTCTTGCTTCTTTGCGCCTGTTTTACAATGGGCAACAACTGTAGCTTGAAATATGTTTCTGGAAATGGTATATTTTCCTTTCGGAGCCATATCTTTATTGCTTCTTTTGTGCTCGATGCGTAGGTATTTTGTCTTCTTGGGCAACAACATTGTGATATGATGTATTGTCCATGATTAGACAAGATGGTCTGTCAAGGGATGGAAGCACTGTATTCTCGAGCCAATCTCTAAATACATTACCATTCACCTCATTATGATAATCCCTATTGTCTGTATGCTTTGATACGAATACGAGTCCAGCATTCTGTAGTAAGCCATTATGAGTATAGGCTATGACCAAACGCCATCCTTTACTACTGGGCACATATCGCTTTATCTTTCCATCCACTTATTGCCATTCCTTTTCACTTGTGTGGTGTGCATTGATCCAGGTTTCATCCAAATACACTATGTCATAACCTTCTTTGCTCATTTCCCTTATTTCACTTAGGTATCTGCTTCTCATGGCTCCTAAATGCGGTTGCTCGCAAAGGATATTTCTACCTTCCTTGTACTTTCTAAAAGTGAAGCCTAATCTCCTTATAATTTTTCGCAAAGTTGTTATGGATAGCTCTATGTCATTGTTCTTTCTCAACCAAACCCTAAGTTTTCTTACAGTCACTGTTTCTTAGGCATCCATAATTTTTATAATAGCTCGCCTTATGTCAAAGTTGTCAACAATTGCCTTTCTACCTACCGTTTGTTTATTGCGTGGTGGTTTCATTCCAGATTCTTTCGCCATCGACGAAATGATCGTTTACTCAAACCCAATGCATACACTGTTCTTTTTTCGGGATTTGCAATAGTATGAAACAGTTTCCTGCTATCAGCTTCTTGACAAACATATGTGTTCAACTTCATAGCGCTGCTTTGAAGTGTACACAATTTCACATTCAATCCCATTCAACAATATTCATACATTCAAATGTTAGCGACAAATAGTAAGAATTATTTATATAGTCACGTTTCATGAAAGCACCCACATTATTGTCGACACCTCTGAACACTCCCATTTAAACAACCAAAAAATGCTGGGCTTAACTGTTACTTTCTATAAAGAATATGCATCAAACAACTATACGGTTTTACGATCTCTAATAGATTTATTACAATGGAGAGCGATTGGGAAATAAGTTTGGAACGTTTAGGAAGTCCTATGCTAGATTAAAATGCTCTCGCATACACTGTTGCGGGAGGTTTCAACCCTGTCAGTTTGAAACAATGACAATGCCCACTAAAAGTTCAGGTACTCCCATGGTATTACGGTCTTTGATATGTGAAGTGTTCGGTCGTCACATGGCATGGTGCTGTAATGACAGTGTTTCAGTTCCTGAGACATGGTGCTGTAATGATAGTGTTTCAGTTCCTGAGACATGGTGCTGTAATGATAGTGTTTCAGTTCCTGAGACATGGTGCTGTAATGATCGTGTTTCAGTT
This sequence comes from Cepaea nemoralis, assembly GCA_014155875.1. Lineage (NCBI taxonomy): Eukaryota > Metazoa > Mollusca > Gastropoda > Stylommatophora > Helicidae > Cepaea > Cepaea nemoralis. The sequence continues at coordinate 48,234 of JACEFZ010005703.1, forward strand.
CCACTGACATGGCGTTGTAATGATAGTGTTTCAGTTCCACTGACATGGTGCTGTAATGATAGTGTATAGTGGTTCAGTTCCTGAGACATGGTGCTGTAATGATAGTGTTTCAGTTCCAGAGACATGGTGCTGTAATTATAGTGTATAGTGTTTCAGTTCCACTGACATGGTGCTGTAATGATAGTGTTTCAGTTCCACTGACATGGTGCTGTAATGATAGTGTATAGTGTTTCAGTTCCTGAGACATGGTGCTGTAATGAAAGTGTTTCAGTTCCTGAGACATGGTGCTGTAATGATAGTGTATAGTGTTTCAGTTCCTGTGACATGGTGCTGTAATGATAGTGTTTCAGTTACTTTGACATGGTGCTGTAATGATCGTGTTTCAGTTCCTGTGTCATGGTGCTGTAATGATAGTGTTTCAGTTACTGTGACATGGTGCTGTAATGATAGTGTATAGTGTTTCAGTTCCTGAGACATGGTTCTGTAATGATAATGTTTCAGTTCCTGTGACATGGTGCTGTAATGATAGTGTATAGTGTTTCAGTTTCTGAGACATGGTGCTTTAATGATAGTGTTTCAGTTTCTGAGACATGGTGCTGTAATGACAGTGTTTCAGTTACTGTGAAATGGTGTTGTAATGATCGTGTTTCAGTTACTGTGACATGGTGCTGTAAGGATCGTGTTTCAGTTCCTGAGACATGGTGCTGTAATGACAGTATTTCAGTTACTGTGACATGGTGCTATAATGATAGTGTTTCAATTCCTGTGACATGGTGCTGTAATGATAGTGTTTCAGTTCCTGAGGCATGGTGCTGTAATGATAGTGTTTCAGTTCCTGAGACATGGTGCTGTAATGATAGTGTTTCAGTTACTGTGACATGGTGCTGTAAGGATCGTGTTTCAGTTCCTGAGGCATGGTGCTGTAATGATAGTGTTTCAGTTCCTGAGACATGGTGCTGTAATGATAGTGTTTCAGTTACTGTGACATGGTGCTGTAAGGATCGTGTTTCAGTTCCTGAGGCATGGTGCTGTAATGATAGTGTTTCAGTTCCTGAGACATGGTGCTGTAATGACAGTGTTTCAGTTACTGTGACATGGTGCTGTAAGGATCGTGTTTCAGTTCCTGAGGCATGGTGCTGTAATGATAGTGTTTCAGTTCCTGAGACATGGTGCTGTAATGATAGTGTTTCAGTTCCTGAGGCATGGTGCTGTAATGATAGTGTTTCAGTTCCTGAGACATGGTGCTGTAATGATAGTGTTTCAGTTACTGTGACATGGTGCTGTAAGGATCGTGTTTCAGTTCCTGAGGCATGGTGCTGTAATGATAGTGTTTCAGTTCCTGAGACATGGTGCTGTAATGAGAGTGTTTCAGTTACTGTGACATGGTGCTGTAAGGATCGTGTTTCAGTTCCTGAGACATGGTGCTGTAATGACGTTATTTCAGTTACTGTGACATGGTGCTATAATGATAGTGTTTCAGTTCCTGTGACATGGTGCTGTAATGATAGTGTTTCAGTTCCTGAGGCATGGTGCTGTAATGATAGTGTTTCAGTTCCTGAGACATGGTGCTGTAATGATAGTGTTTCAGTTACTGTGACATGGTGCTGTAAGGATCGTGTTTCAGTTCCTGAGGCATGGTGCTGTAATGATAGTGTTTCAGTTCCTGAGACATGGTGCTGTAATGACAGTGTTTCAGTTACTGTGACATGGTGCTGTAAGGATCGTGTTTCAGTTCCTGAGACATGGTGCTGTAATGACAGTATTTCAGTTACTGTGACATGGTGCTATAATGATAGTGTTTCAGTTCCTGTGACATGGTGCTGTAATGATATTGTTTCAGTTCTTGAGGCATGGTGCATGTAATGACAGTGTTTCAGTTCCTGAGACATGGTGCTGTAATGATAGTGTTTCAGTTCCTGAGACATGATGCTGTAATGATCGTATTTCAGTTCCACTGACATGGTTCTGTAATGATAGTGTTTCAGTTCCACTGACATGGTGCTGTAATGATAGTGTATAGTGTTTCAGTTCCTGAGACATGGTGCTGTAATGATAGTGTATAGTGTTTCAGTTCCTGAGACATGGTGCTGTAATGATAGTGTTTCAGTTCCTGAGACACAGTGCTGTAATGATAGTGTATAGTGTTTCAGTTCCTGAGACATGGTGCTGTAATGATAGTGCTTTCAGTTCCTGAGACACAGTGCTGTAATGATAGTGTTTCAGTTCCTGAGACATGGTGCTGTTTATAAGGCAGTTTGTCTTCTATGTTCAGACCCCGCTACACTGTCAGTATCTTATTGTACTTGGTCCATGGTATTCTGAAAATGTGTCTTAACATTTAATTTTAAACTAGTGGATTCTTCTTTAGTGTTTACGGGATATTCCTTAAATCACATCGATATGTTGCCATAGGAAAAATGGCTGTTCACAAAAAACTTACTTTAATTTGTTTGCTGTTTTGTGCCATAAGCTTTCACTATGGTTTAACTTCTGCATTGCTAGGCCAGTCTGCATCTGATTTCTGCAGAAGTGCCTCAATTATTCTTGATTATCAAGTCAAGATGTTCAAAGAGCCGTACTTATTACACACACTAAAAGAACCTGCCAATGGCATGGTTTGAACCCGGAACACTGTTTCTGCGAGCAGGCGAACTAACCACTATGCTACTGCAGAGTGTGTGTATACTGCGACATATTAGCTTACATTAGGACAAATGTATACATGGCAACGTAACATTATGTTTAATAGGGTCATAGAACGGCATGTGTTTCACTAATGATGTGCTATTACTGGTTCAAATGTCCCGAGCATTGTAATATGTCAACACCGGTTAATTGTGAATAATCACGTCTGGCATAATAGCTCAAGTAATAATAGATCTCTTGCGAACATAAACACGAATATTTATTCTTCCAACCGTTGGACAAAGCAGCACTAAGAACATTATTATTTTAATCCATCTAAACTGGCGCCATAAAATAACACATCAACTGAAAACTGGATAATATAAGAGCTGGTCTGTCGTACTTTGCTAGCTTGTGAATTAATCAAAGCATTGCTGCATATGAGTATTATAAAATGTATCGACAAATACAGACCAAAGTCGTCCAGAGCACTTCAATGCTCTAACTGTCCTCCTGTCGAAGCTCCCGTCATAAACCAGTTGCTGACCAAGGCTTAGAGAGCCTGGTCTGCCCTGCCATGATATTTAGTCTTTAGGTTGTATTTTCTCGTAGTAATGTAAGGCTTGTACCCTCCCAATTGCGCTCCTCAGCCCGAAGCCATGAGCACAAGGTGGGGTATCGGCTTTGGTGAGCGCCTCTCAAGATTCGGTGTTAACAGAAAGCAGACTATAAGCAACATTAACTCCATAAATCTAGCAAAGTGAGAGAACGGGTTCGAGAGCTATGACAGCAAGTATCTGTTCCAACCCATGCATCTGCAGACAAATATATCACAAGGATTTAAAAGTTATTGGAATAAGAGGGTACACACTTGCCATCGGCTTAAAGCCTTTGTCAAGTAAACATAGCATGACAATCAAGAGCTAATGAAAATGCTGAGAGTGGAATTCAGCATCTGGTAACTGACGTTTTGAATTAGTTGGAAAGCGGCTTCAGGTGGAAATATTGTTGCGTGCTTGTATTTGTTTATATTACGTGATAAATAAAAACATGCAACGATATACACTAATATTGGCATTTTCGGATACTGCAGTAGTTCCTGTTGTTAGAGCTGTTCTCATCTATCGTTAGAGATGCGAGTTATTCCGATGTATCATTAGAGAGAATTTAACTGTTGCTCGAGATGTTCATATCTATCATTAGAGAGAATTTAACTATTGTTAGAACTGTTCCCATCTATCATTAGAGAGAATTTAACTGTTGTTCGAGTTGTTCCAATCTTTCATTAGTGAGAATTTAACTGTTGTTAGAGTTGTTCTGATCTTTCATTAGTGAGAATTTAACTGTTGTTCGGGTTGTTCTGAGCTATCATTTGAGAGATTTTAACTGTTTTGCGAGTTGTTATGATCTATTATGAGTGAGAAAGTCATAGCTGGTCTTGTCGTTCCGATCCTTCATGAGTGAGAAAATCACTGTTTCTCAGGTGCTGAGCTATCATGAGTGAGAAACTCATGGTAGCTTGTGTTATTTCGAATTATCCATCAGTGATAGATTCACCGTTGTTCGTGTAGTTCATACTTATACAAGAGAAACACATTCCTGCAGAGGCGTCTGTATCAAATCTGCAGTCTGTTGTATGGACACGGTACACGTGGAAAGCTGAGAGATTTTGATTTTCTTTCAGAGCTGTGCAGCCCTACCATCTGTAGTTGTTATCCGAGGTTCTGTTTCACCGTGACGAGCCGTAATTGTCTAATGTAATAACTGTGTATTTGTGTCACAAGAAAACACTCTCTTATTTGTTTCAATATCTCCTGGTCGGATTATTATTATAGCATCATTATCATCAGATACCGCGCCCAAAACGTGGGCGGATATGACTCACTATCTCACACTATCACCAGAATCGTGGATCAGGTCTGTAGTCTTGCCTTGATTATGCGGCATTGATAAGTTAAGCAAGAATTTATCTTTAGCGACCTGTTCTTGCTCTTGTACCATCACGTTTGTCATTTTGATTCACTTATCACGTTAGATATCCCTCCATAGGGTGCCCAGCTATCTTTATCCCAAATGCCCGCTTTCTTTCAGCAGAGTGGTCTGTGGCAAGCGTCGCACAGAGCACAAACTCCATAGCTACGGCGACAACTCCCAGGGATCTCGGGAAAACATTGCCCACTTGAACCGAATGACGGATTCAGAAAACGAACCCACGACCTTCGGAGCGTGAAGCAAACGGTGTAACCATCATCACAACGGAAACCTCCTCAATTCTCTCTATGAGTGCCAATCAATATCATTGTCTATTTCGTGTATATTACCAGCAAAAGATATTTGTGTGTGTTAGACCTACTGTGGCCTGTAAGATTAATTCTATCAACAAACGCCCGAAGAAGCCTGCATGGGCCACACACGAAGAAGCTGTGTGGGCCAAAATGCGCAAATATCGCAGCTTTGCTGTAAAGAGGCACAACACAATTATTTCCAAAACAAACATTTCGGATGAACGCAAAGACTCCAACCGGCACAGTTCGCGGCGACTGCACTAGCCAGGCGGACTTAATTCCTCAGGCTCAAGACCCACCTGTCTTACCGCAAGGTACTATATTGGCAGCAAATGACAGTTATGACAGCAATAAGCAAGACAAGACCCTGTAAGGAAATTACAACTAGAGACCATGTTGCCGGAAGATAGTGGTCAGTCACAGATTTGTCGCGATAAAAATAACAGTGACACATATAGTATTATGAAGCAAACGTACAGCAAGACTGTATGTACTACTTACCTATTAACTCACCTGTTCAATACGTTAAGATATGTGATCGTCATCATAAACACGTTATTGTATTGTTAGCACACATTCACTATAAACTTGAACACATTTTCCCTGGTTGTTAAATGCTGAGATATATATTAAAATTAGTTGCACAAATTTACAAATGTAGCAATCAACTCCAGCATTTTCTGGCTATTTGTGATATATTAGGCAATATATATGGTCACTAGTTTGCCATTGCTTTCTGAACAACCGATGCTCAAATTGTCGAAATCAATGAACGACTGTCTGCTTCCAAATCGACTGCGGCTCATGTTGAGCCCTCGACTCGGGATTGAGAAATGCGCTGACTATCCCTAAACCACAGCACATGTCAATATATATTACTTGAACAAATTCTACATATATATAAAGAATTCCGCGACCTAGAATACAAAACTGCAAATTCATGTATTAATTCCTCGCCTACCACAATAACACCATTAATAATCAAGAATTGCAGTGACGGTTTCTGATGTACGTCCGTACTATTCGCGTCGTCGGGTAACAAAATGTGTTCTCAACGGGAGTCCATTCTCATGGTAGGTCGGCTATTGTAATGTTGGTGTGCCGGTCAAATATCACAGACGTACATAATTTATCTGAGTTCACAGCAGGACTAACTATGCGATTCCCCTTGGTGACGACTTGTGCCACTAAGGTGCAATGAAGTCTCGATTAGGCCAAGAATAATTGATCCAAGTAATAACTGTATTTCTTCTCTTGTCTTTTTAAGTAATGGCTGTTTGTAACTGGAGAAAAACACTAGTAAAATATTATCTAATGAGTGATCATTTGTCACAATTAATTGCAGCAAATTGTCGTCAATCTTAATGGTTAAAGAAAAGCAGGGTTTATGAAATATCCACGTGGGTTAAGTCTGTGCAAAGGTAGTTTAATGACAGTTATGGCTGTTGGGGTCGGAAGTTCTAGATCTGGGAGTCTCCGTGTCGAAGTAGTCAAGCCATTTGACTCGGGCTTCGAAGGTCGTGGGTTCGATTCCGGGAATCGTTCTTCTGTTCACGCGTGCATTTTTTCGGAGACTCCTGATGGTCGTCGCTGGAGCTACGGAGTGCGTGCTTTGTAAGCGCTCTCCCCGCTGCGGAAAGAGACTGAATCTTATGGGATAAAATCCCGGCGCAATAAAATCGACCCTGTTGACTTTTAAGCGAATTTAAGTGCTAGATCTGCTAATTCAAGACATAATAAGGTGAGGTGGTCAATTCTCTTCCGCATTGCCTTGTCTGTACAGACAGTTGTAGAAACCAGCTGGTAGCCAATTTATAAACCGGCGTTCGTGGCTTGGAGGGTAGTGAGACGAGCAGTTTCTTAATTCCCTGCCATAGGGAATCGAGGCTTCGTTTGAGCTCAGCAGTGGGCGACGTGAGAGAAGACCGTTTTGCCTTGATGTCCATAGTATGAGATGTCGCCCGGTGAGAAAGCAACGGCAAACTACTGAACTAAAATGGATGGTGAATCACAAACAGAAAATAAATGCTGGGTTTGATTGCAACGTCGTGTAAAGTACATGTAACTAGTTTTCGGAAACCAGTTTATGAGATGAGAGGTAGTCGACCGGTCAGAGTGTCCGATTCACATATGTGTGTTCGATTATCCATAACACTCTACAACACATCCTAGCTTATAAAATAGACTGCGACTGCTCTGGCAAACGGTTTTTATTCCTCAGCCCGAAAAAAACCGACACATACCAGCAATGGTAGGCTGCCACAATGAAAACTACAATAACAGCAACATATTTTAAGATACTTGATCAGAAGTCTGTATACTCATATACCATGTATTCAATTGGCTTTAGCAATGCAGATGTTAAACAGTCTTACGAACCTCTAGTACAACACAACAAACAAATTAAAAATCAGTATTTGAGCATTTGATCAACAATAACAGCAACATATTTATGATAATGGATCACTAGTCTGTATATCCATATACCATCTAGGCAACTGGCCTTAGCAATGCAGATGTTAGATGGTATTACGAACCTCTGGTACAACATTTAAAAAAAAAAAAAAATTAATGAACAATATTTGAGTACTTGATCATTTAGTTGGTAACGCTTGGACCATTTCACAACCACAGAAGAAGGAAATCGGGGTTTCTTAAACTGAACAATTACAGAAAAAATCTTAGAAAAGAGTGGACCAAGATCAAGAAACAGTGATATTCTACAAGATCTGGTCATAAAAGAAAACTGGCTCATATGCAGTATCGAGTGTTGCAAAAAGAAAAAAAAATCATCATCATCAAGTATCCTGCCAACTGGTTTAGGGGTTCTTGTCTCTCCACATATCTTGGTCTTTGGTGTTGTCGTGTCCTCCTTTAAAGTGTCGTCCCTGGAGTGAAGAGAGTCAACACCCACATTATAATATTTTTTTCCCTTATCAATATCCTGGAGAATCCACCAGCTTCCGTCCAACACACTCCATCAGCCTATGGACACCTTTTCCTATCACTCTCTCACTGTCGTACTATGCCCCCTCTCATGATTCCCCAACGCAACATACTCAACAACTCTTGCTTCTAAAAATTAATAAAGATTAATTTATTAAAAGAAAAGTGTAACGTATATGAGACGTGTATGCGAAGAAAATGTGTGTCGTGTACTATAACATAAATGTATGTGTCAGCCCTCAAAGTTCAGGATCATAGTGTACACATCATGGCAAGGATCACACGACCTCACAAGACTCATCACAGGGACCTCACCGAAGTCGTGTCCTTCTCTCCAGACATGTCCTCCTCCCGGAACTCTGATGACCATGAGATCTGAATCTCATGTAAATATATACTCCATGGAAAATAATAGTATTGTTCCTAACACCACTGTTCCTAATAGTTTATAGAAACTCCGGCTTCATAATTCCGGCGCGGTGAAACAAACCTGGAACACTGTCCCATGGACAAGACTTTTTGTCTCTTGCTAAATGTTCTCTAGTCCTCAATATTAAAAAGTTATTGTCTATACTCCAATAGAGTCCTTTATTTTTGTTCTAGTCATAAGTGAACTGAATATCCATCACTACTGGTGTGTTAACACTGGTATGACCTAAACTTATTCGGTATTTATCCTGTAGGATACATATACCATTCAGCTCCACTGAGCAATGTTGATCATCTTCCTCTAGCATAATCTCTGTTGTACAATTGCTGGCCAATCTTCCTGCGCCAAACTTTATCCGGGATCGGATTGTCTCTTGGTTTCAGGTTCTTCATTCCAACCAGAGGTAACCTGTAACATAAATCATATAACCGGTGATAGCCTCCCCGTCACTGATCTCTATTCGATGATCGTGGGCCATCGGCCTCGCTCAGAAAATATAATGAACCTATCAGGGACAAATGAACTGACCACATAGGTTATCATCAGGCCAAGACAAAAAAAAAATCAGCAAACAGAATGCGGAACCCCGCCCACCAGGGACACCTACGGGAAGATCCCAATTATCCCTCATTACTCAATTCTCAACTAGTAAAGCTTATCAACACTTCACTAATCTATTTTCAACTAACAGAGCCAAGTATCACTTCCATACTCTAGTTAGTTTTCCACTAACAGTGCTAATCATCACACTTAAGTTTTAACAAGCCTACAGCCTATATTAATTAGAACTAATTATAATCTGTTCTACCTTAGGCAACACTGCAGTTAGATCAAATTACATCCACTCTTGCCATGACAGGCACGTGTAAAATTACATTAACTCAATTCGCACACGGTAGACGTTTTCCCATCAGAACCACAGTGCCGAAGCACGTCTTCTACAATCCAAGGTTTGCGATCAACTCCCCATCTCCAATCATGGTTTTTGGCCAAACCTCTAAAATTGGTCACGTGACATGGTTGTTTTCCTGCAGGTGTTATTTGGGCAATGCTCCATTGTCAAGAATCGATTTTTCCTTGCCCAGTCACTGTCAAGGTGGTCATCACTTGTTTTGACTCCCCCAACAAACTAACGAGTTACTGTATGATCCCAACAACAGTTTTCCCCAACAAGCTGTCAATAGCAATCTGCCCATCTGCGTGATGTCCGGAAACTATATGACAGATGGACTGTTATCTTCCGTGCTGAGTACTTCCGCTTTTCCCTCTGACTTGTTTATAATCTGTCAAAGCGATGTATGATTCAGCGCACTCAATTCCCCTATACATCTGCCACTGTTTAATTTTGCCGACAGGTGATGGCCGACATCCGATTGCCACCATGATCCCACGGGTTCCATCTGTATTCAATTGTTGACAAACTGTCAAGGCGATGCCGAAATCCTGGCTCCATCACCACTGAATGTTCCAAATCCGTTAGAGATGTACACGTGCAGCTACAAATATTGTCCTGGGATTTTGACATCCGATTTGTTTATACTGTTAGTAAAATTAGTTGTCGCTGGCAGATAGTCTGTTTTATCAGAAAGCCTCTATAATAATCAGCTGGGTAAACGCACGGTTTTATTTTGTGACAGGTGTTGTGGATCAACTCTCCTCATGATATCCCCCATGCCCTCATCTCAGTCCATCCAGCATCATTTCTCTTGGTCTGCTTCTGCCTCTCTCCCCCTTGATCTTTCCAGTTGTCACGATGCTCTTCAATGCCTCTCTTCTCATCACATTATTACAGACAGCTTTTTGTCTCTTTCTTATTTTTGTATATGATGTTCTAGTTTCATTAGCCTCTTTAAAACCATCGTTGTTAGTCTCCCCGGCAGTCCACGGAATTCGCAACATTCGTCTCACGAACCACATCTCTATTGCTTCTAAGCTCTTCCGAATTAGCTCATATACGTTCAAGATTCACTGTCATGCAGCAAAACATGTTCTATATAGGACTTCAGCACTCTCTGTCTTTCATTCAATGATAGTGATTTATTGCGTAAGATACTTTTCATTTTCTGAAATGCAGATTTTGCATGCCCTATTCTGCTCATATCTCTGTTGTAAATTATAAATAATTTGATCATTATCTTGACAACGTTTTGGAAGTAACGGTGAAGGAAGGTAATGGTTTCAGTATATAGAGGCAGGGGTCCACAGGCATACAGATGGACACCAGACATTGCAGACACTTTGGACATGAAAAGGCATAGGGCAGGAGAACTAGCCAAGGATCGAGAATCTTTTCCGAGGGCTGTGATGAGACTGACGCTCTGCAAAGTACTTGGTACATGATGATGATGGCAATAGATAGATTCCATAGGCTGTAATGGTAGGAGAAAGGAATCATGTTAGTACAGGGGAATTAACCACTAATACTGTCTTTTATAAGCAAGCACACTAACAACTATACCACCGAGGCCGCTTAACTATTTGCGTAACAGTGCGTATCCGTGCGTAACCGTGCTAAAGCCAGATGCGACTACAGGTATTTTAGGCCTTTAAAATGTACCGAAATGTACTAGGTTGACGTTCTTCGTGATACGCCACATTTGGTATTGGTTCATATTCATAACTGTTTCAATATAAGACAGGATGGGGATTCCGAAATAGTGGTATTGTGGTATTGAAAGAATGAAAACAAGATGGAATATAGCCATATGACTGTGGAGACAAAACCACGAAAATCAATAAAATATGAAGAAAAATGTGGTATACCTAAAGAGTGTTGACGTATGATGTGTTTCAAACTGGTATTTTTCTATGGGCACAAAGGAACATTTTTCAATTTATCAATTGAAAAATCTTCAACAACAATAACAACAGTAGCAAAATTAAGGGCTACAACAAAAAACGACATTAAAATGTAATTTCAAGCACACGAGCTATCGAACATAAGCCTCAAGAACAAGTGCTATCATCACTACATTTCGCTGGATCTTGACGTACAGTAACCTTGAAGAAGCTATCTGATGTAGGCTTATGATATATGAGACTGGAAATGTGTGCCATATGTGTAGCTCACGCTATGTTAAGAGATAACATAGTTTATCTTCGTCGACTTCACGAATTCAGTCAATTCAGTCAACTATCTCACTCTTGATAATGATACACGTACTTGCTGCTTGCCGTCTCCCTGGAGAAGGAGTTACGGACGATGTTCGTGATCCCGCACACCCGCGTTCGAAACACAGCTGCGCGTGATTTGGCAGCATACCGCGTTGCGTTTTTTTTTAACGAGACGGTATGGGTGCATGTCGTTCAGAAAGCAATGACAATCTACTGAACGTAAACTTGCCAAGACATCATAAGAGCTAAAATGCTGGTATTGACTGCAACATCCTGTAAAGGATGTGCAGCTAACTTTAACTAACTTGCTGCTTTATGCCAGGTCTGACTTTGTCGTGCTGCAATGGTGTCCTTTGTTTTTTTCCATCACATGTAATCTATATTACTGTGTTGATTCAAATTAGGTAAATAAACTACATTCAGCTGGTACTGAATTAGCTAAATATGGGAATACTCGTGTTTAGGTGATGCTTACAGTTTGTATCAGTCTTCGTTAAATGATATTAAATCGGATTTACTTGTCGCATACTCAAGATAAAGTTTAAAAAAAACATAAATCAGTATGCGCTATTTAGCCTTAGACCAATACAACAATTTACAGAAGAGCGCTACCTTAAAATGGTTCAGGTCCGCCATAAAACTGCCAGAGTCAGTGATCTGACTCTCTGATTAGCAGATTCTGAATGCCAGAATTAAGGATTATACAAGATAAATTCCCATGCTAAAATTCCTGAACACCAATGTTAATGATACCCACTGCCGAAATGGAAGATATCAGAATGCCCGAAGTGGAAGATATCTGAATGGCCCATGAGAAAATACTGTCATTCATAAACTGTCACCTGACATTTGCTACCAATATAGTTAGTACCTTGCGGTGCATGGGAGAAGGGTCTTGAGCCTGAGGAATTAAGGCCGCCTGGCTAGTGCAGTCGCCGCGAATTGTGCAGGTTAGAGTTTTTTTTGTGTGTGTGTGCCCCCGACAACAACAAAAAACTCCACACTTTACTGAGGATTCGAATCCGGGTCTCCCGAAAGAGAATCCAGCATTCTAGCCACTGGGCCAGCCGCTCCTAATAATACTAATATAATGATATATTGTACAGAATGCAGGAGTAGTAGATAGCCAAGACACTTAAAGAACATATAAATGTTAGAGCATAAGATAGTATTTAATGTTGTGAAAGAAAGACAGCGAATTAGAAGATGCTGCATGCCACAGTAGAAATATGGAATATTTTTACAGACGCTGAATGACTAAGTGGAAAAATGATAATTTGGCAGAAAAGGACAAATCAAGAATCAAGAAGATGCTGAATTTTACAAAAAGAAAAATAAACATCATGGGTAGAATGTGGACGTTGAAAGAATAAATTACGTCGCTCAGTTATATTTATATGCATTAATGCATGAGATTATAATGAGATCTCCGGGGCAAGAGGTTAAAATGCCTGCCTAACCTACGAAGGTCCTGGGTTCGTTTTCGCACTTCGAATTCATCCAGGAGTGCCATTTTTAGGAGACTTCTGGGCGCTGGAGTTACGGAGTTCGTGCTTTGTGTGACGCGTTCAGGAGGCTGATCTGCGAGGTTAGTTTAGTTGAGTTGAGCTGAGCTAAGAACCTCACATCACTGCACTCAGGACATTCTCATACACGCTCCGACCCCTCGCTCAACAGCCAGCGAAGAGTCACACTACAAATCGTTCCCATCGCTCTCTGATTGAAAGTTCTCCTGGTCTTTGCTCTCAGTTTTGAGAATCTGCCAGAGCCCCTGCCGATCTCTCGCGCTCTCATCCTTTCCACATACGGGTTCTTAATCTTGTCCCCACCTTCTCCACCTGGTCCTACAGGGGATCGACCACCTCGCCATTGTCCATACGTAATATCCCACCAAGAGGTGCATACCCCGCGAGCCTATCAGTGTGTTCATTTCCCCGCACTCCTAGATGGCTATGCGAGAAAAGGCCGAGCAATATGGGACAGATCTCGGTGCCAAGAAGTCGACTCTTTTGCTTAAACCTGTGACCCATTAGCAAATAAATATTATTGTAAAGTAGGGATCACACACTATTTAGTTACCACTGTTATTAGTACACATTTATCTACTGGTCTAGAGAACAAATCTCATTTTTATCACTACTACTAAATTTTATGCACAAAGTTTCTCATCAGATTCATTTCTCTATAATAAAGTGTGCAGTTTTTTTCCGCTCCACGTTCATTCTTGAGGGCATGCAGCTAGTCTCCAGGGACTGAGCTGCCTGTTCAAACTACTCGTCCGGGGCTTAAATCTGGACAGATCAACGCCGGGACGTGACACTCACAATGCGCTCAAAGTATTCAGTTGGTGCAAAGGGGAAATATTTAACTTTATATCATCTACTTCATACCATTGCTAAGTACATCCAGCATAGTCGATAGAAATAATGAAGATATTTTAATTCTAATTCAAGACGACTATCTGGTTAAAAACCGCGTGTTGTTCTTTACTTGTTGGATTCCGTCCTGCGATTATTCCCATGTGCCATGACGATTGGCGTGGACGATCTAGGTTCGCTATTTCATACAACTGCTGGAGTCTCACAACAGGTCTGTGCTCTTGTCCCGATAATATCATCACCATCATTACCCGGGTGTGCCATGCCGATTAGCACTCGCGGTCATAGTTCGCCATCTCCTATGATTACATATTCTTGCATCAGCTCCTTGTTTTAGTCCCGATTAAACCGTCATGTGTCGATTGATCTTAAAGTATGGGGTAGTCTCTGTTTACCCATATGCCCTTTTGCAATACTAACAGGAAATTAGTGCTTTAGATTCTTGTTAAAGTGGCTAATAGCGATTATTTTATCGGTAGCGGTTCTCGCCGCGTTAGTAACTTACGGGGTATGTGAGCCGGTCGCTCAAAATAGGTAGCTTAAATATCCCTTTTATGATAAAAATGTTCAACTTGACGCATTGTTCTGAAATTCCCACTTAATGTTAATTCATGTCTTTGCCCCAGCCTCACATCACATTTGACTACTTCACTGCATCCTGGGTTATACGGGACTTGTATAGAGATCACAGGTAACAATAATAATAATGTCATTGTAAGCAACGATGTGCATGTGTTTAGCAATATCCTTTCATATATACTGGGTAACCGTTAGGACGTTACCCTGACAATGGTATGAAAGCGGACGCACAAGGATTCAACGCCAGCTCTCGTCCTTTGCTACGGGAGGGAAAGACTGGTCACGTATTCCTCCTTGCACTCATCATACAAATAGGTGATAGTCCTAACATGTTACATACACACAGTAGGAGCCTACTAAGAGACACGTTTCGTTTCCGTTTGTATATACTAGGCAGCAACTTTGTGAGACAAGGCGATCTGCATCCTTCACAGCAACCTTTCCTCCCCACTGGCATCGCTGTTGGTCATTTTATTACACTGGATCGACATTCCATTTGAGCTCGTGGGTGGGGGAGGGGGTAAACAGTCCCTTCTGCAACTACCGTATTTCCCCAAAAAATAAGACCTACCCCTATAATAAGCCCTAGCACAATTTTTCAGGATGCTTTTAATATAAAACTTCCCCTAAAATAAGCCCTAGTTAAGATCGTCAGCTAGAATGAGAGACTTGTTGCTGAATGGCCAGTAGGAGTACAGACACCACTGGTGCGCACTTGATAATGAACGGATGTGGTTCATAATTCAGTACGTCACTCGTGTGAAATAAAATTACTAATGCACTACGAGCGGGCTACATGGACAAGAAATGCTCATTTAAGGAAAGCTTTATTGCTGAACATGTAAGACTAGGACTAATGGTCCTGGAGTCGCAAGAAATTCGGGCGGGAATTCGGGATTTGGAGAGTTATGACGATGTTCCAGAAGAAAATGACATGAATGTATTTGAATAAAGGTAGAATTTTTTACATGAAGAAGTGCACATTTTTTTATCTAATAAACAAAAAAAAATTAAGACATTCCCCGTAAATAAGCCCTAGTGAATTTTTTAAAGCTTAAATTAAAATAAGACCCGATCTTATTTTCGGGGAAACACAGTAGATGTAGGGGCTGAATCCGCAAATGCTCTTAACCATTCGGCCACGCCGACTTCCGCTACTTCTTAATAACCAAAAGAGAGCCAATAGACGGGCAGTCTGGTCAATATCACGCCCGATTATTTTTCAATTCCCAAAATACCTTTTTGAACCCATGTTAGGCTGGATCATCCTGGGAACCCAAGTCAATGTTTTTTTTAAATATTTAAATCCCTGCTTGGAGGGGGATTCGAACACGTGATCACAGGGAGGAAAGGTCAGCGGTCAAGCCACACTTTTACCGTGGCTCCAACTTTGAGATTATCTTCCGTCTAATTTATCTAACCAACCACACAGCCTGTTCACGTATTTAATAGATATTTCACGTATCAGATCCTTTGCAGAACACCCCTCTCATCATGACCCGAAAGACTTTCGTGCATTTTAATGCCCATTGGTTTCTAAGGAAAATGCGAAGAATACCATGGACAGACAGAAAAAAAAACAATGAATAGTCCTGCAAGAAACAAATGAAGATCGTAAACTGATTAGAGACATTAGACGTAGACAGTCAAAAATGTTTGGACATGTTATGAGAAGAAATGACTTGGAGAACTTGGTGACAACTGGCAAGATCGAAGGGAGGAGACCAATGGGAAGACCGAGAAGTAAATACCTGGATGGCTTGGCCACGTGGCATGGTCGAGACAGGAACACGGAGCTGATCCACAACGCTGGTGATCGAGTGAGAAGGCAAAGCATGACCGCCCACGCTTATCGGCATGGCACATGATGGATGGATGTTTCTTTAATATCCTTTGTCCGTCATGCTGGTTGTTCAAGCGACCAAGCTTTTCATCGCTATTATTTATAAGCTACTGTGCTATTTATTATACAACATGAAAAAAAAAAACTGCTTAATATGTGTAATTCCTGCAAATAGGTCAGAAATAATAAACCTGGACACAGTGTGCATACCTTACAAAGAACGCTAATCCGACAAACTGGAAATAACAGTGTACAAATATCTATGCTAATAATTATAAAAAATAAGTTACACCACAACACAACGAATCGACGTTTCAATCATAGTAATCTTCATCGGGAAACAGATCTAGAGACAAACATGAAATTAGACAATTTAATTAAAAATGAAACCTTAAATAGGAAAAAAAAAAAACATATTGGTATCAAACGTTGTTAGGCCATTGCACATGCTCCGTTTCTAGGAAGGTTGGGCAGAAGTGCAGTTGTGAAAGGTGCCAGATAGGAAAATGTGAAGGCAAAGGTGTGCAAACGGTTTCATCTCATCTCATCATGTTCCTCTTGTACCTTGCAGTGTCGAGGTGAAGTATAAACAGCGGAATAGTGCCCGCTTATGGGCTTCATGTATCGATATTCCCATGGACTCTGTTATTCCCTGCGTCCATCGTTTACGTGGTCGGCCTCTTCCTCTGTTTCCCTCTGGCCTGTACATCATTGCTTGTTGTGGTATACTGTTAGTTGGTAACCTACTTGTATGGGCAAACCATTTGACTTGCTGCTTTCTAATAAAATCTAGTGCAGCTGTAACCTCCACCTTAGTTCTGATTTTTTTTCATTTCTGATCTTATCTCTTCTTGATACGTTGAGTATTCTTCTCAGGAATCTCATTTCTGTTGTTGTGATTTTTCTTTTCTCTTTTTCTGTCATTGTCCAGGTTTCGCATTGGTAACATAGAGTTGGTAGGAAGATTATGTTGTAAAGTGCTTTCTTAGTAGCTATTGATACATGTTTGTTCTTTAGTATTGGTGCCATTTGTCCAATGAGTTTGTTTGCCTTATTGCATCTATTTTCGATATCGTCTTCTGATTAGCCATTTTATGATATTATACTTCCTAGGTACTTGAAACTCTTTACTCTTTACTCTGGTTCTCATTCTCTGGTTCGTTTAGGTAAATCATTGTTGCTTTTTCTTCTTTAGTTATAGTCAGTACCTCTGTTTTACTTGTGCTAATTTTCATGTTATGTTCCCTACACATTTCGTTTAGACTATTCATGTGGTCTTGTAATTCAGCTTCTGATATTGCTATTAGTATTAGTGCTTGGTCGTCCGCAAACAGGAGTTCTCCAATGGTTAGATTTGCAGATGGTTTTTCTGTGTTCTCGTCATGCGGTGTTCTTACGGTCTCTGTTTGGCTGGTTTCTTTACATATGTTGTCTATATATGTTATAAATATGAGAGGGGACAGGACACAGCCTTGTCGTACTCCGGTTCTTATGGTGAAGGGTTCTGAGTGTCCTCCAGTTGCTCTCACTATGCATTCACTGTTGTTGTATAAGCTTCTACATAGGTTCATTAGATGGGTACGCCCACCATATTGTTTAAGGATTTCCCACAGCTTGTTTCTATCTACTCTATCAAATGCCTTTTCTTGGTCGACAAAGGCTAAGTAGAGTGTTTCATTGTTGTCAAAGAGAAAAAAATGGTAACTGTGCATCCTTTGTTTTTCCTAATTCCAAGTTGTGTTTCGATTAGCTGGGATTCTATAATAATTCATAATCTTTTTTCAAGAATTTTGCAAAATATTTTCCCAGTATTGAAATGCCTCTGTATTGTGTGCAGTCTCTTTTGCTGCCTTTGTTTTTCCACATTGGGATAATTATGGCGTTCCCCAATCTCGTGGTGTCTGCTCTACCCAAACATGATTGAATAGTCTATGTAGCCATGCTGTTCCTACTTCTCTTGCTGCTTTAATTAGTTCATTTGGTATTTCATCTTCTCCTGGTGATTTGACATCTGATGGAATGTTGAGAAGTTGTTCGAAGTACTGTTTCCATCTTATTAGGATTTGCTTTTGTTCACTTATTGGTTCTCCATTTTCGTTGTTAATTATTTCAGTTGTGTCAAAGGGTTCTTCTATGGTTCTCACTGCACTTATCTTTTTTATAGAAGTTTCTAGTTGCCTCCTTGTAGTTTTTATTTAGAGTTTCTCCATACTCCTCCCAGTCTATTTGTTTTTCTCTCTTTACTATTCTATTCACATGTTTTCTCGCTATTCTATATTCTATGTAATCGCATTCCTGTTTGCTCTTCGACCACTTTTTAAAATTATTTTTCCTTTTTTATCTTTTACAGCTTTCTTTACTTCTGCGTTCCACCAACTTGTTATTTTCTTTATCCATGTTTTGCTTTTTTTCGTGGTTCCACATGTTATCTTTGCAGTATTTAAAACGCTTGATTTGAAATCTCCCATTCCTCTTCCACTGTCTTTCTTTTTATAGGTAATTTTACAAAGATTTCGGGTGTCTCTTTTTCATAATCTTCCCTCACTGCCTCGTCTTTGAGATTTTTTAAGTTTACTGATTCGCATGGCATGTATTTTCCTGGTCTTTGCTTCCTTCTACTGATGATTCTTATTGAGGCAACGACTGCTTTGCGGTCTGTGTTTATTCCTAAGTTGGGCACTGCCCTTGCATCTAATATATTTCTCTTTCTGTTAGTTCTTGTTAATATAAAATCAATTTGGCTTTTAGTATCTATATCGTTCCATTTATACCAGGTGTAGATTTGTGAGTCTTTGTGTTTATAGAATGTGTTTGTTATATGGAGGTGGTGTTTGCTGCATAGCTCTATCAGTCTACTTCCGTTATCATTTCTTTCATTATGTTGGTCTCCAAATGCTCCAAGATGTTTTTCTATGCCCGCTCTGCTATGTCCTAGTCTTGCATTAAAATCTCCCATAAATATGATGTTGCCTGCTTATCTATTTTATTTAGCACGTCATGGATGTCTTCGTAGAAGTCCTCGCATTCTTGCTCATTATTGTTTGTATTACATGGTGCGTATATATGTTGTAATTGTTTGTTCTTTTATTCTCACTGTTATGATTCTTTTCTGATATACATTTTATGTCTAGTATTCCTCTTGCTAGCCGTGGTTCAATAACTATTCCCACATCGTGTCTTGCCCTTTATTTTTGTTCCACTCCAGAGTAGACATACGTGTAACGGGGGGAGGGGGAGGGGGGGGGGGGTTTAGCTGTGGAGTCAGCAGAGTTATATAGTGACAAATATAAATGTAATATAGCCAACGGATTTGCGTTTTCGAGATGCTTCTGTTTATGAGTTAGCTTTCTTCGACGTAATCCTGTAACATGGGCGTAAAATTCTCCTTCTTGACATTTACGCTCAAAAGCCTGAAATTTATTCTGAAGTGGATGCGAGAGGAAAGTTACATGTTCTCAGAGTTTCTACCATCCGTTCATCATGTGCCATGCCGATAAGCGTGGGCGGTCATGTTTTGCCATCTCACTCGATCACCAGAGTCGTTGATCAGCCCCGTGTTTCTGTCTTGACCATGCCATGTCGCCAAGTCATCCAGGTATTTACTTCCTGGTCTTCCCCATGGTCTTTTCCCTTCGATGCTTGCCAGTTGTCACCAAGTTCTCCAATTCATTTTTTTCACATAACATGCCCAAACCATTTTGACTGTATACGTATGATATCTCTAATCAGTTTACGATCTTCATTTGTTTCTTGAGGACTTGTTCATTGGTTTTTCTGTCTGTCCAGGGTATTCTTTGCATTTTCCTCAGAAACCACATTTCCACAACAATCATATGTTTTTCAACTTATCTGCTCATTGTCCACGCCTCACATCCATATAAAAGTGCAGGTTCTATGTAGCACTTCAACACTTTTTTCTCGTTTGAGTTGATATATTTTTATTGGTCAGTATAAGGGCTTGCGAACGCGGTTTGTGAGCCCGTATACCCGGGTTCGAAACACAGCGGTACTGGTTTTTTTCGAAAAAGGTATAGGGGCCTGTCGTTCAGAAAGCAATGGTAAACTACTGAACGTTACACTTGCCTAGTACATCAACAGCAGCTGACAATGCTGCTGTTGACTGCAACGTCCCGTAAGGGATACGCAACAAAATTTATCTATTTATTTATGATTATCACCTTGCAAAAGTCTATCTTCGCAATGGCAATTCTGGTTCTAATCTCTTCAAGGCATCTCCAATCAGATGTTATGACTGTTCCGAGATAACTGTACCGATTCACTTGTTTAAGAATATGCCCATTTACTTGTATATTACACTGTGGTATTTCTTCCTTCCTAGTGACGACCATAATCTGTGTCTTCTTACAATTCAATTCTAACCCTAGTTGTTCACTGTGTGCAACAACCGCATCTACTAAATGTTGCAGGTCCTGTTCATTGTCTGCAATCAAAACTGTATCATCTGCATATCTAAACGTCCCCAAATGTTGATTTCTTCCATATCTTCTATATTTCTGAAAATATATTCACTGTACAAGGAAAAAATATCTGGAGACTTTACACATCCCTGTCTCACAATTCTCTTAATAGGCTGATATTGACCTACTTCATTATCAATTCTGATGGTGGCTTATTGTTTCCAATTAAAATTTTTTACAAGTCTAAGGTCTTTTCCATCAATTTGTAGATCTTCACGAGTTTCTACACGAACTTGTTTATAAATGTTCTTCATTGTCCGTTAATACTGTTTAATCTCTGTGTTACTACCACAAGTCTGTTTGTGACTTGTTTTGAGTAGTCCACTTTTCTTGTCGAATATGGGCCGAAGGTTTTCACAGTTTGTTACATTTTAAATTTTCTCTTTGCTGAGTGTAATTTGTGTGTGTGTGTGTTTTGTGTGTGTGTGTGTGTTTAAATGGTTATTTTTACGTCAAAATAAATATGTTGATCTTCACTGTGACTTATGACACACATAATTAACTGTTCTACCACCTTGGCACTGTTTGAGAGTAGGACCGTGTCATCTGCACATCGAAGGTCTGGAACTAGATGTCCATCAATGCGTGCCAGGTTTTAAACAATAATTCATATCCGTTGCCGTTGAGGACGTTTCAGTCACCTCTAGCCTCTATTGGTCGTTTATGGTATACTAGCAACATTACCGTCAGTAGTTTGCCATTGCCGGCTTCGTGGCTTAGAGGTTATGACTTTTCTCCGTAATCTCGTATACTCTCGTCGGTAACGTGATGACGGTGAGAATCAGCAGTGGTTCGAATCCCATCGGAAACTTACGGGGTATGTAAGTCGACCCCTCAGAAAGCAATGGCAAACTACTGAGCGTAATTTTGCCAAGAAATCAACATACAGCTGAAAGATGCTGGTGTTGACAGCGATGTCCTGTAAAGGACATGCAAAAAAAAAAAAAAAGTTTGCCATTGCTTTCCGAACGAAAAGTCAACAATATGCCCAGCCGACCGGCAGATGAACGAACCAATTACGCCGCCGTCAGCAGAGAACGGTTATGACGTTAGACATCTTAGCCACTCATACCTTCATGAATTAGTTAACGTAGTTTACATTACTCATGACGTCATTGATCAATTGAACCAAGCAAGCACATACGCAACGGGACTGTAGACTCCACACAAGAGCGTCATCAAGAGGCAGTGTCCGGGCTATTGACACCCTCAGATGACAACAATAGATTGTTGATACATTCTATCCGGACTGCTAACACAGGCATGTGAAACTCTGTTCTCTTAAACACACATCCCGGAGGTTAGTTATAACAGGAAAACATGTACGTGCGCTTGCGTGTGCGCGTGTGTTTTAACGAATGCTGTAGACACAAACAGAACTCCGTGGCGATGGCATAACGGACGAGATTTGTAATCCCGTATACGGGGGTTCGAAACATAGCGGTGCTGGGTTTGTTTGTTTTTGTTTTTTTGGAGGGGGGGGGGGCGGCATAGGTGCCGGTCGTTCAGAAAGCAATGGCAAACTAATGAACGTGAAACTTGCCCAGAAATCACGGACAACCACAATACTGGGGTTGAATGGCACGTCCTGTAAAGGACATGCAACTAATTTTTTTTTTTTTTAAATGCAGACAAAAACATTAGACTGTCTAATTTATTCTATTCCAAAGCTCGCTGCCTCTCGTTACGTGTAACACTGGAGAAAATAGCACAGCGTAAAACAACACAATTAACCCCTACAGTCGAAGTGCAACCTCTTCATCATCCTGTGCCATACTGGTAAGCGTGGGAGGTCATGTTTCGCCATCTGACTCGATCACCAGAGTCGTGGATCAGTTCTGTGTTCGTGTCCCGACCCTGCCTAGTGGTCAAGACATCCAGATATTTACTTCTCTGCCTTCCCCTTGTTCTTTCTCCCCCACAACGCATAGTTATATATCTGAATACACGCGTTACCATGGTAATTTTAAACTGACTATAATGTTTTAGATAATTATATATGTAATCACACACACACACACACACACACACACACACACACACAAGCATGCGCGCATATATATATATAATTATATATATATATATATATATATATATATATATATATATATATATATATGTATATATATATATATATAGCTACGGGGGAGGAGCCGGTCTCCGTGGCCAAAGGATTGCCAACGCGATTCGTGAGCCGCTTACCACGCGTTCGAAACACAGCGGTGACCGATTTGGCAGCAGACCCTGTCGCGCTGAGGTTTTAATGTGTTAGTATGGAAGCCACAGTCATAACAACGAACGAACGAAAATCTTTATTTTCAAAAGGTTAAGAATTCGGCACGCAGGCCCGTCTGACATTCTGCCCTTCTTCTCTATTTCCTCTCATACATTTTGCCATTGCGAAGGTAGCCTTTTGGAAGATGAAAAACATACTGACCCATAAAAAAGATATCAATTGAAACGAGAAAAAGTGTGTTGAAGTGCTACATAGAACCTGTACTTGTGTATGAATGTGAAGCGTGGACAATGAGCATTCAATCTGAAAAACATATGATGGGTTTGGAAATGTGGTTTCTGAGGAAAATGCAAAGAATACCATGGACAGACAGAAAAACCAATGAACAAGTCCTTCAAGAAACAAATGAAAATCGTAAACTGATTAGAGAAATTAGACGCAGGCAGTCAAAATTGTTTGGGCATATTATGAGAAGAATTGACTTGGAGAACTTGTTGAAGACTGGCAAGATCAAAGGGAAGAGACCAAGGGAAGACCGAGAAGTAAATACCTGGATGGCTTGGCCATGTGGCATAGTCGAGACAGGAACACGGAGCTGATCCACGACTCTGGTGATCGAGTGAGATGGCAGAACATGACCACCCACGCTTATCGGCATACACATGATGGATGGATGGACATATATTAGATAATTTCTTGAAATGTCCACTATGTCACTAGAGTTTCGGACCAGATCTGTGTATTTGTCCTGATTATGCAAGTGGTCAAACCATCCAGGTAATTTCTTTGACTTCGTCGTGCACTTTTCCTGAAAGTCCGCAAGTCGCCACTACGTTGTTCACACCAGAATTCGAAGGTGGCATCTCCACGTGTGGTAAATATAGCTTGTAATTTGTTTTCTAATGTGTTTAATCTGTAAAACCTTCTTCTGCTTCTACGGGACCAAATCAATAATTCGTTTTTGAGTTGTCTTAGTGGCGTCAATGGTGTACCCAGTTGCTATGTACATGCACTAAGTTTTCAAGTTCATTTGTCCTTATTATATATCCAAAAATTCGCGTCTGTTCCAGTCTAATTTATTTACAACGACTTTCATCTTCTTCGAAAACGTCAGCCTGATTCGTGTTTATGTTTCTCCGCCCATTGTTTTAATGCCACTCCATAGAGCTTTCTGTGTATAATTCATTTAATTACCAGAGTAAAAGAGGTGTCTTGGTGAGGACAGATTATGAATTACAAATAAATCCATCCATCATGTGCCATGCCGATAAGCATGGGCGGTCATATTTTGGCATCTCACTCGATCACCAGAGTCGTGGATCAGCTCCGTGTTTCTGTCTCGACCATGCCACGTGGCCAAGCTATCCAGGTATTTGCTTCTAGGTCTTCCCCTTGGTGTTTTCCCTTCAATCTCACCAGTTGTCACAAAATTCTCCAATTCATTTCTTCTCATAACATGCCCAAAAAATTTTGACTCTCTACATCTAAAGTCTCTAGTCATATTACGATCTTCATTTGCTTCTTGAAGGACTTGTTCATTGGTCTGTCTGTCTGTCCATGGTATTCTTTGCATTTTCCCCAGAAACCACATTTCCACAGCCATCAACTGTTTTTCCAGCTTGACTGCTCATTGTCCAAGCTTCACATCCATATAAAAGTCCAGTGTAAATACTGGAGGAAAAACCAACAGTACGATCAGGAAAAATGTTTATCCCTTTATCACCTCTTATAGATAGAGATATACAGAGAGGTGTCAGGCAAGGGTGTGTATTATCTTTATGCATGTACACTATTTATACAGATAATATATTGAAACGTAGAAACAAGACCACGGCTAGAGATCGGCATGGACGAATGGATAAGAGCGCTCGTTTCAAACATCCGGTGCGGTGATGCCGGGGTAACGGGTTCAACCCCTACATCTGTCAGTTGGACTGAAATGTTGACTTCTTGTCCTTGACTTGGGTACATAAATAACAAGTACCACTGAAGTCGGAGTGGGTTCGCCTGTAGGCGAGGGACACTGGTAACAGATAAATTTATTCCACACTCAATAATTTGTCCAGTACACTAGACGCAGTAACACACGATGTACCATGCTTGATTTCAAAGCCAGCTATTGCAAATTTAAAAAAAAAGCCTAGGCTCAGTTGTTCATGAAAAAAATATAAGCCTACATAAGATACACAGGCGATGTAGTTCTGTTGGCTGAAACACAACAGGATCTCCATACATTAGTAGACCACCGTAAAAATGTTAGTTGCATGTCCTTTACTCCAGCATTTATTCGCTGTGTGTGATTTACTGGACAATATTAGTTCATTAGATTGACATTGATTTCTAAACCACTGACGCCTCATACCAGCGAAATCAACGCTTCCAAATCTCCTGCAGCTGATTTTAAGCCCTCGATTCGGTCTGCCAGAGAATTTTTACAATACGCATCTCACAATCACCTAATCCACCGGGGCGGTAAACAAACCACTCACATCCGTTAAATAATGCAAATGGCCTATACATGAATATGAAGTAAACATAGTCCCTGGTTATCAAGAAAAATAGTGCAAGGCGATTTTGAAACTTACATGAATGAAAGGAAAACACGTAAACAAGTCAACAGTGTTTCTTATCTATGGCAGTTAATGGATGGCAGGTGTAAGTTACAGACAGGAAAGTAAATTCATCAGTTCATTCACTAGCATGTCCCTTGCAAAACTTGGCTCTCATAACAACCTTTCAGAAAACTTCTCGGTCATAATCAAGATGTCCCACGTCCTGCACCCATTTTCTCTTTGGCCTTCCTCTTCCTCTCTCACCCCACCCCCTCCCACCCACCCTCCCCCCGCACGCACCACTTAAATATTATTTTCTCATGTGACCAAAGTATTTCAAGTTTCTTTGTTTTATCGTCTTTAGTAGTCAATCTTCTTCAATATGCAGCTCTTCTCTTATGAGTACATTTGTTCTTTTCTGTATCAAATATATTCTTAGAACCCGTCTATAACATTTATATTCAAAGGCATGTATGCGCTGTTCAGCTTGTTTAGTAAGTTTCCAGGTCTCACAGGCATAATTCTGCAATGTTAAAGATGCATGCTCTAGAAATATAATTTGTATAGTTCTATCTGTCTCACTGCACAAGTTTTTAAAATTGTTTTAGTCTTTGAAACGAAATGGATATTCGTCTTTTAATGTCTTTCATTATGCCACAATTTTTGGTTATTAATATTCAACAATATGAAACAGATTATCACATCTGAACAGCTGAGTTAAGTCTAAGAGTGATCAAATGTTACATTGACTCTACAATAAAAACAGAAACACGGACAATGAATAAAGAATGTAAGGAACAAATTAAAGCTTTCAAAATGTGGTTATATAGATGAATAGAACGAATATTGTGGCAGGAAAAGACAATAAAGATGCATTACAAAAACTAATCTGCAGTGCTGTGTAGGCGATAGTGAGGCGTATAGTTTCTTAAATCCCTGTCAAGCCGAGTCGAGTGATCGAAAGTAGCTGATGGCGGATCTGGGAACAGACCGGTTTGTGCTGATTTCATTGGAATAAGGCGTCGGCCGTTGAGAAAGCAATGGCAAACTACTAAATTAACAATAACTAGTAAACCACAAGCAGGTCTCCCTGGTCTAGGGATTTCACGACTTACTCCGTAATCCTGTATACTCTCGTGATTAACGTGACGTGCGCGAGAATCGGTAGCGGCTCTCTTAGCGTCGGTAACTTACGGGGTATGTAAGCCGGTTGCTCAGAAAGCAATGGCAAACTACTTAATATTGCCAAGAAATCAAACAGTCGGCTGAAAGATGCTGATGTTGATAGAGATGTTCTGTAAAGGATATGCAAACATAAAAAAGGTAAATCAAAACCAGCAAATACATGCTGGTGTTGATTGCAACGTCGTGTAAAGGAAATTAAGTAACTTTTGTTACAAAGACTGGGATTGAAGATAATATTATTGAATGAGATCAAGGTGGGATAACTAGAGTTCTTCAGCCACTTAAAAAGACATACCTCCTTGTTAAAAACATGTTATAGATGAAAGGCGAAGGGAAAACGTGAAAGTCGAAGATACTACTACTGATGGGGAAAGCTCATATGAATTTATCGTGAACACGTAGGGTAGTGGGTGGTGGAGGCTCATTACAGTCCACCTTCAATGCGGAGACTGCGCGTGATTGATTAATTGATTGATGTATTTATTGGTAGTAGGGCATTTCATGTTCCGGAGAAGCTACACACAAGCCCGCGCGCACACACACACACACACACACACACACACACACACACACACACACACACACACACACACACACACACACACACTGATATATACTTAATCCAAAATTGCTTCGATTTCACTGCGTGTTACAGAAAAGTACACATTACCATACTTAATCATAGAATCTGTGTTAACACGTAACATTGGAAATGTTAATTTAATTAAGAACAAGAAAGCACATTTTCCCACTGAAAGTTCTGTAATCACAGCTTTACCTTCACACTGTATATATTCCTTTAGAAGTTCCAAATGTACAATTATTTCTTTGTTTTCACAAGGAGTCAGTAGCGATAGATGCTGCATTTGTTTTCATCATTTGACAACTTCTTATTTGTAATAATTTCCCCAGAATCTGCGACATAAGTAGCTAGCCATCTTTTCCAGAAGAAGAATTATGTTTATGGTCACGTCTCAGGGGCACACAACGGACAACTCCCGCTAAAACGTCTTCGACTGTTGCGCGTTCTTTGACTGGCAAGACCCGGGCCTTGCTGCACAAACTTGAGCGCCAATCAGCGATGGCCCTCAGCGACCCTCCGTGCTCTCCAGGACGGATTGTGCTCGGCGATTTGTCTTCCCGGGGTTAATGGTTTCGCATAATCTCAACTTTACAAAACCAGCAACTTTTTATTTCAACTTTGATTCTATTGATGAAGAGTAAAATGGATTAATTCCATGTTAGACTTTGATTTCAGTGCTCGAACTCTTAGCTTACTCGCAGCAAAATATGTTCTGTTTAACCCACTCACCATACATTTATTGTATAGATATCTCTATCTCTTATTCTGAACTCCTAGTTCCTGACAGTTTTTGCGTTAATTCTCTGTATCCCAGTTGATACATTAACTCTTTGCAGCTAGCTATGTGAACGACTATGATGTTTTATTATATGTTTTGGTCTTATAATGCCAAAGAAATATGGCTAACAATTTCATTATGCAACTCAGTGTACCTGGGTACATTTCGTAAATAGAAACAACGCGTATTCTGTTGGCGCTAATTGAAGTAGAAGAAAGAAATAGAGACCATAAGACGCACTAGACAACATCTTCTTCTTCTTCTTCTTCTTCTTCTTCTTCTTCTTCTTCTTCTTCTTCTTCTTCTTCTTCTTCTTCTTCTTCAGCGTTCCGAGCCATTGAGGTTCTTTGCTGCAGATACAATCCGTCTCCATTCGTCTCTCTAGTGGACCTTCTCTTGCCAGTCATTGATTCCAAGACAACATACAAAATGAAAATACAGCCTCCTATTGTCTCTTTCTACTTCTTCTACAAGCCCCCAAATAATACACATGTGTTTTTTTATGACCTGTCTTAGTGGCCTCAAAGGGTTGCACAATTGATATTTATGTGTAATATGGATATATTTTGCAACGCATCGTGAGTGACCAGCTATTATCCAGATGTTCACTAGATTTAAAGCAGAGGGATGGACTTCATTGTACTAGTACTAACTGTTATCCCATATCTTGTCTATTTCCACACATCGGCCTGCCGAAAGCCAAGCCCAGACCACGAACGCATTAGCTCAAGCGAAGAACCCCATGAGTCTCAGCGCATTATTCAACCGAATAACAGAGTTCGTAACAAACCCTGGACTTTCGGATCCCGAGACAGGTGACTGAACCATTTGGTCACGGAGACCCTCAAGCGAACTACTATAGTTTATTCATTCTTTTGTTTACTACACAAAATGCATCTGACTCGTTACTTGAACATGTCACTCTGTGTGTTTATTACAATCTGTGTGCATTTCATGTCTCTGAAGGTTATGCACTCGTGCATTTTCTCAATGATTATCACCCCCTTCTGAGTATCTGCTGTCAAATATTCTAGTAACTGAATGAGTAACTACCCCTTGTCCCATCTGTGCTTCTTACAATTAAATTCTAACCCTAGTTGTTCACTGTGTGCAACAACCGTATCTACCAAATGTTGCAGGTCCTGTTCATTGTCATTGTCTGCAATCAAGACTGTTTCAGCAGCATATCTATTGGGGGGGGGGGGGGGGGGCGGGGGGAGGAAATGGGTCGTTGGAGGTGTGGGTGGGGAGAGGATGTGTGGGTTAGGATGTGTATGTGGGTGGGCGCGGGATGTGTGGATTGGTGGGGGGGGGGCGGGGGGAGGAAATGGGTCGTTGGAGGTGTGGGTGGGGAGAGGATGTGTGGGTTAGGATGTGTATGTGGGTGGGCGCGGGATGTGTGGGTTGGTGGGGGATGTTTGTGGGTGGCGAGTGTGTTTGGGTTGGGGGAACAGATGAGGGCAGTGTGTGTGGGTGGGGGATGTGCGGGAGGGGGATGGGTCGGTTGGTGATGTATGTATGTGTCCCTGTGTGTGTGTGTGTGTTTGTGTGGGTAGGTGTGTGTGTGTGTGGGTAGGTGGGTGTGTGTGTGTGTGGGTGGGGTGATGTGTGGGTAGGTAGGAGATGGGCCTCATAACATGGTAATTTGCCTTGTTTATGTTTACAACATTCATTCACAATGATTATTTTTCTTCATATGTGAATGTATAATGCCCTTGATGAACGAAAGATGAGTGATTGGAAGGGCCGAATGTAAGACGGGCCAGCGTGCCCAATTTGTGACCCTTTTAAAATAAAGTTGATTTGATTTGATGTTATTTTGATTTGATGTATCGTCCCCCAATCTAGATTCCTTACGTGTCTTTTATATTTCTGAAAATATTTTCAAATTCTTATGGCAGCTTGATGCTTCCAATATATATTTTTTACAAGTCTTTGGTCTTTTCCATCAATTTGTAGATCTTCACGCATCCTTATCATGTCGACAGTTTGGGAGTTTGTTCACATTCGCTTCGGTGATTATGTGAGGCATCATGTATGTGTCTAGATGTGGGCATTGTGTTTGGGTTGGGGGAAGGGTTTGTAGGTGGTGCTATGTGTGTGGGGTATGTGTGTGTGGTTGAGAGATGTGTGAGTGGGGGTTTTGTGTGTGGGTGGGGGAACATGTGTGTGGATGAGGGATGTGTCTGGGTCGGAATGTGTGAGGGTCGGTGGGGGATGTGTGTGTGAGTGAGGGATGTGTGTATGAGTGAGTGGGGGTATGTGGATGTGTGTCTGGGGATGTGTGTAGGGGGTCTGGGGTGTGTGTTTATGGGTTGAGGATGGGTGTGACTGATGTGTATATGGATGGGGGATGTGTGTGTGAGTGGGGGATGTGTGTGGGTCTGGGTAGGGGATGTGTGTGTGTGGGTGGGGGAATTTCTCGATGGGTAGTGTATGTGTGGATTGTAGGGGTGTATATGTGGATTGTAGGGGTGTGTGTGGGTGGTAGATGTGTGTGGGGGGGTGGGAGATGCGTGTGGTAGTATGGGAGAGGTTTGTGTGACTAGGGGATGTGTGAGATGTGTGTGTGGGTGGGGAAATGTGTGAGGGTGGGGGAGTGTGTGGTGGGGAATGTGTGAGTGAGTTGGTGGGTGGGGAGGTTTAGGATGTGTGGGTTGGTGGGGGAAGTGTGGGTGGTTGCGGAGATGAGTGGGTGGGCGGGGAGATGTGTGTGGTTGGAGGGATGAGTATATGGTTGGGGTGTGCGTGGGCGGGGAATATGTGGGTGGGTGAGGGATGTGTGAGAGGGGGATATGTGTTTGGGTTGGGGGTGTTTGTGTGGAAACATCGCAACTCAGTCTGCTGCAAAATAGCACGCAGCTGTGTTTCGAACTCGGGTATACGGTATTACGAATTGTGAACGTAAACCCTACGCCACTGCTTTGAAGAAATGAAACGAGTCAGAAATAAATATCATAATATGTGACTTCAATACAAAAGTATGAAATCAAGACGATGGATGTACAGTAGGCAACCATGACTTGGGAGACCGAAACGGTAGAGGATACTGACTTGTAGAATGGGCAAAAGAGCAGGACATGATTGTAGGAAAAACCTGGTTTAAACAACATCCTAGAAGATTATGAACATTGAGGAGTCCTGACAGCAGGATTAGAAACCATATTAATTACGTCCTGATTAGCAGAAAGGTTCGAAATGCGTTAACAGTCGCAAAAACAGTTCCCAATTCAGACTGTTACAGTGATCACAGATTGATTGCAGGCACATTGAGAATAAAGTTAAAGAAAGACAAGTATACAACAGGAAACACTAAATATGATCTCTGCACATTGAAAAATGGCAAGGAAATACAAGACAAATTTAACATTGAAGTAAAGAACAGATTTGTTAAATTGTTTGATCTAGAGATCATATTTCAAGATGTGAATGATTATTCGGAAATGTTTAATAATTCAATTAGTTTGGCTGCAGAAACAACTATTCAAAAATTAAAGAAAGTGGGTCGTAAGAAATGTATGACTGAAGAAATTTTACAACAAATGGAAACAATATGACACAATGAAAATAATCCAGCCAAATATTAAGACAGTCACAGAAAAGTCAGAACAGTACGTAAAGAGGCTAAAGAAGTATCGCTTGAGAAAAACTGCATAGACATTGAAAAACAAAACAACAGTAAAAATAACAAATTAATCCACGAAAGAATGCAGGAGCTTACTAATCAAGGAACACTTACATAAACAGGCAGCCTGAAAACAAAAGATGGAAAAATCATAATAGAAAAGAAAATATTTTTCATGAATGGTCAGATTCAGTGAAAAACCTGTATAATGATAACAGAGAAGAACAGTATGGTATTCGAAAAAAATAATGAAGGACCGTAGATTTTGGATATGGAAACTGGCAAGACCCCCGATTCAGACAATATCATAACAGAAACGATTAATGCTTTAGAACAGGGGTGGGCAAACTACGGCCCGCGGGCCGCATGCGGCCCGGCAACTGATTTTATGCTGCCCGCGAAGGCATTTAGAAATTAAAAAATTTACTTCGTTTTTAAGTAATTTTGTTGAATTTTACAGAATTTCACGCACCGTTGTAATTGTTTTAACATTTTTGATAAAATTTCTTTCTAATTATCTATTTTTGTAAACAGTCCTTGACCTTTGTAATGAAATGCTTCTTCTTCTTCTTTCGCCATAAATATGTCTATATCTGTAATGTTGCATCTTGTATGAATTTAACTGTTCTTTTTTTTTTTTTTTAGGGAACTCAGCAGTCCATAGAGTTTATCTTCCACTGTCGTCTCTCTAGGCCAGAAGGTTTGCCTAGACATATTGTAATTTGGGCAGTCTTTGAGTATGTGCTCTGCTGTCTACGACTCCAATCCATATGTGCACATGGCTGATTCAACAATCTTGAATTTTGTATGCTTGTGGTTGCGTAATCTATTGTGTCCTGTTCTGAGGCGCAGAATAATGACTAGTTCTGGTCTGTCCATAACGTGGTAGTAGTCTTGAGTAGATTGTGGTGGCCTTCTGACTGATTTGATCATTCTTTTCTTTGGATGGTATGTAACGGGCATATCAGGCAGTTCTTCTTTGGCTCCTTCCTTAGCCAATTGATCAGCTCTGTCGTTTCCGGGTACTCCACAGTGGGATGGTATCCACTGCATTGTGACCTTATTCTGACTGATAAGTTCAGAAAGTAGTGTCTTTAGTACTGGCAATTTTCCAGATATCATTTCGTTTTCGTTGAGGTGAGTTTCTTGCAAGCAACATACGCTTACCTTTTCTTGGTCCAAGATGTTTTCTAGTTCTATTTTTTGCTTTGGTACTGACTCCCTCCGCATTCCAGTGCATTAGTTTCAGTCTTTGCTTGGTATGGCCAGACGCTCTATTCTCAGGTTCCCCTGGCTCCACAGGACATCTGAAAGTAGCTGTGGTTGGACCCTTTCGAGGCATAGGGCCCGGCACTGCACCTGCCTGGGGGTCCAAAGCAGGGCAAGCACCATAAAATTTAACAGTAGTCGACATATTTTATTACGCGTGATTGCGTGGCATCCTGATTTCTGTGGTGCGCCTCCTGGCTGGTTGCCTCCGTCTCAGTGCGGTTCCTTTGCTATAGTAGACTGTGGTCTTACTCGAATTTAGGTGTGTAGGCACGCACACACATGTCTGCGCATGCATGTACGTGCATACACATCTAGAACGTTCTAGTTAATTCTCGGCGCCAGTGACTCACCGCCGCCTCATCTCCTGTTAGTTAAAACAGTTTTTCGCCTCGAGAAGGCCAAGAATTGGACTTTTGCTGCATAGGTGATGAATGCACGAGCCATTGGGGTATTTATGCAAGGTTGGGCGCTCACACCAACCCCGCCCCCGGCTACATACAGCAACTTTTAGAACCATGTATTGCTAAAATGCGAATTTATCGATTTTCATTTAGACAAATATTTATCGACATGTAAAAATGTAATAACGATGATTGTATGAAAAAAGATGTTTTTTTCCGGTAATAAAAGGATGTATTTAGCAAGAAAATATTAAATTTACAAAATGTCTGCTGTTTTAAATTATTTCCACATTTACAGTGTTCATTCAAATTAATTTATTTGTTGTAGTAGTCATGATATATTTCTGAAATTTATTCTGACATTACTACTTGTTTTCCAAATAGTAGGTCTTGATTCATTTCCGTTTTAAAATGTTGTACAATTCTAACTGTTCTAATTGTATTAAAACAATGAGTGTCAATAACAAACGTAGGATTGAAGATGGATGCCGTGTTTTTAATGATGAAAGGACAACTAAGTATTGTTTTGTAAAAGTTGGTAGCAAATCAGTTTGTTTGTTGTGTTGTGAGTCAATGGCTGTCTTCAAAGAGTACAATTTAAAAATACATTATCAAAAAGAAAAAACAAAATTCCGATTTCGGATACAATTTAACAACCGAAGGGTGGGAAAGGAAATGCCTGGAGAGTAGTATAGTAGGAGGTTTATCCACCTCAAATGCGGAGTCAACTCCGCAATATTTCTCTCTATAGCTCTATGTGACGTCACAGCAATCCGCCCGAAATCGACTCCGCATTTTCAAGGGGGATCCAAAGGGGACATAACTTATTTCTGGTCTTATGACATCCGTTTTTGTTGTGTGATTTAAAGATGGCGGCTATTGTTAGTTGTAGTAGTGGATGGTGGGGGAAGATTAAAAGATGTGTATGCGCGTGCGGAGCGGCAGCGAGGCGGAAGTGAGGGGAGCGGGTGGGTGATCGTGTGTGTGTGTGTCCGAGGGCGGGTGATCGGGTGTGTGTGTGCGAGGGCGGGGCGGGTTCAAGTGAATATAAAATATGTGCCGTGGATGGGTAGGTGTTTATTATTAGTCATGGATCCTAGATGGAAACATCCTTTTACCGTATTGATTGCGGGGCCAACGGGGAGTGGAAAATCCGTCTTTGTGAAAAAGTTTCTGACTCATCTTCCAGTCGTTTTGATCTTGCTGCTCTGTTCCATTGTCCCGCTGTTCCATTGTATGTATATATCACATGTGTTTGTGATATTGTTCTTTTATCCTTTTTGTCCACGTATCAATTGTTCCACATGTAAAATTGAGTCAACAATCTATCACCACACAGAACGACATGAAAACCAGGAAAACAAGAAAGATGAAAATACAAGAACAACATAACAAAAAAAGAAATATGAAAACAAGACAGCTGACATCCCAACAAACTACAAAAGAAAAAAACCAGCAAACGCAGTTTAATCATGGTTGTTTTATTTTTATTTTCATAAATCTTGAAAAGTGGTATTATAAACACACAAAACATATTCATAAGACAAGTGATATTATGTTCACACAAATCATATTCATGATAAAATTTACAAACAGATCACACAATACATATTCGTGATAAAATTTAAATACAATTCACACAAACATAAAATTATTCATTGATTCAAACATAAAATTATTCATAAGACAACTGTCATTGTGTTTTACAGCGACAACCGTGAACATACACATATGTTATTAATAGAAAATATATACACTAACATTAGGATTCTCTGAAATTTGTGACCGGGAAAGGTCTTGAAAACAAGATGTATTATATGTCTAATGGTGAGGTGGTGACGTTGTCTTTGTGCACCTGGCGTTTTATATAAAAATAGGATAGTGATTGTCTATGTTGTTCGTATGTGTAAACAGAGGAAGCCTGTGTTTTGAAGCCTACGTTTTTCCCACCAGCTGCTGTCTTTGTGTTGAGTACGTCTAAGAAGGTGTCTCTGTCTAGGTGGGTATTATGTTGTTTGGTGAGTCCTTTCGTGCTGGTCTTGTTATTGTCTCCAAAGCAGTGGTAAGTCTTGCTGCACAAGGAGATCATCCCTGACCCCTCGTACTCTAATTTAAACAAACCAGGGGTTCTTTTGTCGTATACTTTCTTACCTTTACACTGGTCACAGTCTGGTACACTACCTCTGCTACTAATAAAATGTTGTTTATGGGCATCACAGGTCTCAGAGGGAAACCACCTATCATAAACTCTGTAAAATTCTGCCCGAAGATGGGGTCTAACTACTGCTGCTAGGGTCGGCTCGCTAAGGGCTAAATAGAGACTATCTGTGTCCATCTCACACAGTTGGAAATCCTTCCTATCTACAAACCTATCCAAAAAATCATAATAAAACTGTAACATGCGCAGCTTGGCGTATTGGTAAACGAAATAACCTATTTGGAGGGGGAGATCCCAGACCGTCTTCTTCTTTAGCATTTCTACTTCATATATATCCTCTGACAGCATGGTCATCTTTTTGAATAGTGGTTCATTGATTAATTTTGGCGTATCAGCCCCACGACAATACGAAACGTTGGTATGCTTGGCCTTGTTGGTTAGTGTCTTCCCATAGGCTGCGTTACCCAACAGTTTCATCGTCTCTGCCTTAATGGTACTGGCAGTAACACTGTCACCTTCACGTCTGGCATCAGATACCGTATCCCCAAACTTTTGAAAGCAACGCACAGGTTGATATTCAATCACCTGGTAGATCTTTGTGACAACTAGATCATGTGTCAGATACCATTTTAACAATGGTGTGGCCAACAAGATCTTTTCTCCAGTATAACTACCTATCAGAGTCCGACGAGGGGTAGTCAAAAGTTTATGTGACTCGGCGTATTGCCGCATAAAGACACCAATGTCGGCTCTAGACACTTCTGTGTTCTTAAAGATAGGCGTCATCTCGGAGAATCGCTCTTTAAACTCGTCTGGCACATGAATGTCACACTCGACTAGACCAAACAAAGTCTCAGCTCTTACAGCCGCGAGAATATTCTGTGTGTCAATGGGGTTTGCACCATAGTCTGGTTTGAGGCGTGGAAAAGCCGTGTCTGCAAAAAGCTTAAGGTCTTTATCAGCCTTTTTTAGTTTCTGCCACTCACATTCCCACATCTCCACCACTTTTACATTGACCTCTTTCACCAAATAATCGCGAATCTCACGCGTTTTGGTAAACAAATCTACCAAGGGTTTCTTGTTGACCGGGTTAACTTCTTTACCACGTGTCAGCACACAGTCTTGGTGACCGTGCCACATACAACCGTGAAACTGGTAGACGGTTTTAGACTTCTTATCCCACCCATCAACTCTAATGTGTCGGCTGCCTAGAGACATCTCCCGTCCATTAAACTGGGTTTTCAACTCTATGTTCTTACTATGGGACACCCAAGCCAACCACTCTCTACACTGCACTGTGTAAAAACCAACCTTATGGGGTTTGAACCCATCTTCTGCGTTTCGTATTACAGGAAAATCTGTGGGCATTGGCTGCATTAGGGCCCACAAATAAAGAGCGTTGGCATCATATCCCTTAATGGATTTCACTTTGTTCACTCCTCTGATCAAAGTCTCACCTACCTCATGGTATCTGTGAAAAATGATCGAGGGACCCCCGACAATGTTCTTTCTAATAGTGGTGTGCAGCCCACTATCAGTCTTGCCACATAAAGAAAATGAAACATCTTTGGGGATGGTCTTAAACAGATATTTCATAGTTACCCCGGGAACTGAGATGGCATCTTTAAAAATATCTACATCTAGCTCCGCGTAAAAACTAACTTGCTTATCTAATGCCTCGATAAAGGGACCTACATCTTTATTATTGTACCAGACCAAGAAATCTGTCCAGTGTCGACATACGGTGCTCGCTCCATACTCGTTGGCAGTAGGCATAGTCAGCATCTGAAATGTTGGACTTTTTCAAATGTGAATAAAACGCCTCGTGT
The DNA here is from genome assembly GCA_014155875.1 of Cepaea nemoralis. Lineage (NCBI taxonomy): Eukaryota > Metazoa > Mollusca > Gastropoda > Stylommatophora > Helicidae > Cepaea > Cepaea nemoralis. Next base: position 85,531 of record JACEFZ010005703.1, read on the forward strand.
GGGGGTAAACTAGTCTCCTTTAATCTATCTAATGAGGTGATATACTCGTAACAAAAGAACCCCTTGGTTTCTTCGACCTCATAAGCCGCTAAATATTTGGAATAGCTAAACCCCGGGGCTAGGTAATTAATGATATCCAAAAATTTTAATTTTTCTGACGCGATGCTCATGAAATTGTTATTTCTTTTTACCACATATTTGAAGCGACCACCAGTGGCAGAGAGGAAATACTCTATAAAATAGGGCTTAATTACGTTGATATCATATTTCCCCGAGTTGAATCCGATCACCGGTAATTCTTTCAGGTACTCATCTAACTTATCAACTAAATGGGGGTACTCCGCTAACTTTGTGTACTCAGCATCAAATTTCTGGCGTAGCGAGACATAAGCCGCATCAGCAATACGAGTCAGATGCTCAAGCATCCTTTTTACCAAGTCCAGAGGGTCACCCGTTGTGATAAAACAAACCGGGTCCTTGAAGTCAGGGACATTAGACGCCACTGAACAGCTAAGAGGGATATGTTTACCTAAGAACTTTGTGGACTTGGTTTCCTTGGGAAGAGTGGTATTGTCAAAATAACACTCAACGTCATACGTGGCTCTGTAAGGATATACAAAGTCCGCTTCTACGTCTATACCATGTGACTGAATAGTTTCCCAAATGGTCTCGGTCACACTGTATACCCCACCTTTATAAGCATCTACGGATTTGCCTCCGATGCAGGTGGTATTGTGTCTGTCCATATCCCAGAAACCACTCCACAACTTCCCACAAGTTGGACAACAAAAAGTCCTAGCTACCCTGTCAATGTTATTGATATACATGAAATGGTCTCTGTAGGCTAGCAACCTCAACGTCTTATCATAACTACCACTGCCTCTAAGTTTTGGGATCAGGGACTGTGTTTCATCATACTCAAAGATATCTACATTAATGGAAAAACATTTTTCTAAATTTTGGATATCAACATATCTAACTCCGGGAAAATCAGCCATGGATTCTATATTTTGGTCTCTCTGCCACTGATGTGCTAACTTTTCAGTGGGTTTCATTAGAGCCCTAATATTATAACCCTGGAATAACGCCAAACAACGAAAGAAACATAGGTTGTCGGTGTAAGGTGTAGCGTGGTTGTCATCGCGTTGCAGTGTGTTGATGGCTTATTGTTTGTGAGTATGTGCAATGGTACGTCTTCTAGACAGCAGCCGATGGGATGTTCTGTCATGTGGTATACGTAAACACTAGTAGCTGGAATTGTCTCTACAATGTATTTGGTGTCGGGTCTAGTGTGCAATGCATAATTGAACATGTCGCTTTCCTTAACAGTCTCTACAAATTCGTCAAAGTCTTTTTTGTTGTTAATTAATTTGGGGCTGTCTAAGACACAGGCATTGTTGGAGGAGGCATGAAAAAATTTCAACTCCTTTGTCTCCATGTGTCGTAAGATGATGTGGTGACTGTAATTAATTTTAAAACGACTGGTCTGGCTGGTAAATATCGTCTCTAAATTGTTGGTCCAATCTATTGGTCGTACTGAGTCTGGTCGATGAAAGAAATTATATGTCGATATATGTTTGTTGATGTTGTTATGAGTCCTAACAGCTGTCCAGTTGTCCCTATATGTCTGTTGGACGTCGTCGGGGAGTTTGTCTAAGGTCTCAATACCATCTAAAAACAATATATCAGCTTCCTCATCTACGAGTTCGAAAAGATCATTTGCTTGTTTCTGCCTTTTAGCTGAGTGTGGGTTTGTCTCTGCTTTTCGTTTGCGTGATGATGGTTCTGCTGATGATGATGGTGCTGCTGACGAGGTTGTTGATGATGATGGTGTTTCTGATGATGATGATGCTGATGCTGATGATGATGGTATCCCATGAAGTGTTCTTATGTGTCTTTGCAGAATGTCTTGACGTTTAAACAGATTACCACACGTAGGACAAGACACCTTTTGTGGATTTTCGTGGATGATCCGAATGTGACGAAGAAGATTATGACTAAGCTGTGAAACTCTTCCCACAAATGACACACAAATGACCTTCATTCTGTGTACTGGCAATGGTGGTTCTTGATGAATCCATCTTTTATGGTTGATGAACACACAGGTCTGAATATGGCACACACGTTTCTGTAAGAGAAAAAAGACACAAACATATATTTATATGTCACGTTGTAAATGTTCAATATATACATGTTTTCGTTTACATCTGACATTTTTAGTGTTTAATATTTACATGGTATTTTGGACTATTTAAATGTTACTTTTATATTTTAAATGCTCAATGTTTACATCTTACATTTCTAGTGTTCAATATTTATTTAGTAATTTTAGAATATTTAAGTGTTATGCACCTAAAACAAAGCAGGTGTGAAATTCTAACAATCTTTTATTTTCTTTTAGTATATATTATTTAGAGAGAGAAAGTACGAGAGAGAGAGAGAGAGAGAGAGAGAGAGAGAGAGAGAGAGAGAGAGAGAGAGAGAGAGAGAGAGAGAGAGAGAGAGAGAGAGATACAGGCAAGCAGACAGGCATCAAACAGAGAGACGGGTAGGCAGACAGACAGACAGACAGACAGACAGACAGACAGAAAGACAGACAGATAGATAGATAGATAGATAGATAGATAGATAGATACATAGATAGGCAGACAGCCAGCCAGGTAGATAGACAGGTAGACAAACAGGCAGACAGACAGACAGGCAGACAGTCAAGCAGATAAGTAGACAGACAGACAGACAGACAAGCAGGTAGGCAGACAAACATACAGACAGGCAGTCAGGTAGACAAGCAGACAGACAGGCTGGTAGGTAGGAAGACAGGTAGACAAACAGGTAAGTAGACAGACAGACAGACAGACAGTCAAGCAGATAAGTAGACAGACAGACAGACAAGCAGGTAGGCAGACAAACATACAGACAGGCAGCCAGGTAGACAAGCAGACAGACAGGCAGACAGTCAAACAGGTAAGTAGACAGACAGACAGGCAAACAGGTAAGTAGACAGACAGGCAGGCAGACAGTCAAGCAGATAAGTAGACAGACAGACAGACAGACAAGCAGGTAGGCAGAGAAACATACAGACAGGCAGGCAGCCAGGCAAGCAGACAGACAGGCTGGTAGGTAGGAAGGCAGGCAGACAAACATACAGACAGGCATCCAGGTATGCAAGCAGACAGACAGGCAGGTAGGTAGGCAGGCAGGTAGGCAAACAGGCAGGCAGGCAGTCAAGCAGATAAGTAGACAGACAGACAAGCAGGTAAGCAGACAGGTAGACATGCAGGCAAGCAGACAAACAGACCGACTGGTAGACAGGTAGACAGGTAGGCAGGCATGCGGGCAGGCAGGTAGGCAGACAGTCAGGTAGACAGACAGGCAGGTAGAATATAATAAATAACCAACCTATTTGTACTGTCCAGACCCACTTTGTGATGACAACTTGTCCACTTGTAGTGATTTTCTTTTCTTGTTGGTAGATACAGGTCAGTGACGCAGCACAACAGTCTGTTGAAATTACCCAAAAATAGTTCCATGAGATATCAAGAATGGCATGTGTGTGTGTGTGTGTGTGTGTGTGTGTGTGTGTGTGTGTGTGTGTGTGTGTGTGTGTGTGTGTGTGTGTTTTTTTAATATATTAACGAAACAGCTGTATATCACTAATTCTTCTGTCTATAGGCCTTCACACTGTGTCAAAGTAATTTTATGTATTATAACTAGGATATCACTGACTTAATGTCTTTAATGTTATATCGCTCACACACACACACACACACACACACACACACACACACACACACACACACACACACACACACACACACACACACACACACACACATGCCATTCTTGATATCTCATGGAACTCTCTCTCTCTCTCTCTCTCTCTCTCTCTCTCTCTCTCTCTCTCTCTCGTACTTTCTCTCTCTAAATAATATATACTAAAAGAAAATAAAAGATTGTTAGAATTTCACACCTGCTTGGTTTTATGTGCATAACACTTAAATATTCTAAAATAACTAAATAAATATTGAACACTATAAATGTAAGATGTAAACATTGAGCATTTAAAATATAAAAGTAACATTTAAATATTCCAAAAAATACCATGAAAATATCAAACACTAAAAATGTCAGATGTAAACGAAAACATGTATATATTGAACATTTCAAACGTGTCATGTAAAAATATGTTTGTCTTTTTTCTCTTACAGATACGTGTGTGCCGTATTCAGACCTGTGTGTTCATCAACCATAAAAGATGGATTCATCAAGAACCACCATTGCCAGTACACAGAAAGAAGGTCATTTGTGTGTCATTTGTGGGAAGGTTTTCACAGCGCGTCATAATCTTCTTCGTCACATTCGGGACAGTCACGAAAATCCACAAAAGATGTCTTGTCCTACGTGTGGTAATCTGTTTAAACGTCAAGACATTCTACAAAGACACATAAGAACACTTCATGGGATACCATCATCATCATCATCAGCATCATCATCATCAGAAACACCATTATCGTCAGCAGCACCATCTGTTTCAGCATCCTCATCTCGCAAACGAAAAGCAGAGACAAATACTCACCCAGCTAAAAGGCAGAAACAAGCAAATGATCTTTTCGAACTGGTAGATGAGGAAGCTGATATATTGTTTTTAGATGGTATTGAGACCTTAGACAAACTCCCCGACGACGTCCAACAGACATATAGGGACAACTGGACAGCTGTTAGGACTCATAACAACATCAACAAACATATATCGACATATAATTTCTTTCATCGACCAGACTCAGTACGACCAATAGATTGGACCAACAATTTAGAGACGATATTTACCAGCCAGACCAGTCGATTTAAAATTAACTACAGTCACCACATCATCTTACGACACATGGAGACAAAGGAGTTGAAATTTTTTCATGCCTCCTCCAACAATGCCTGTGTCTTAGACAGCCCCAAATTAATTAACAACAAAAAAGACTTTGACGAATTTGTAGAGACTGTTAAGGAAAGTGACATGTTCAATTATGCATTGCACACTAGACCCGACACCAAATACATTGTAGAGACAATTCCAGCGACTAGTGTTTACGTATACCACATGATAGAACATCCCATCGGCTGCTGTCTAGAAGACGTACCATTACACATCACAAACAATAAAGCCATCAACACACTGCAACGCGATGCAAACCACGCTACACCTTACACCGACAACCTATGTTTCTTTCGTTGTTTGGCGTTATTCCAGGGTTATAATATTAGGGCTCTAATGAAACCCACTGAAAAGTTAGCACATCAGTGGCAGAGAGACCAATATATAGAATCCATGGCTGATTTTCCCGGAGTTAGATATGTTGATATCCAAAATTTAGAAAAATGTTTTTCCATTAATGTAGATATCTTTGAGTATGATGAAACACAGTCCCTGATCCCAAAACTTAGAGGCAGTGGTAGTTATGATAAGACGTTGAGGTTGCTAGCCTACAGAGAGCATTTCATGTATATCAATAACATTGACAGGGTAGCTAGGACTTTTTGTTGTCCAACTTGTGGGAAGTTGTGGAGTGGTTTCTGGGATATGGACAGACACAATACCACCTGCATTGGAGGCAAATCCGTAGATGCTTATAAAGGTGGGGTATACAGTGTGACCGAGACCATTTGGGAAACTATTCAGTCACATGGTATAGACGTAGAAACAGACTTTGTGTATCCATACAGAGCCACGTATGACTTTGAGTGTTATTTTGAGACTAGCACTCTCCCCAAGGAAACCAATTCCACAAAGTTCTTAGGTAAACATATCCCTCTTAGCTGTTCAGTGGCGTCTAATGTCCCTGACTTCAAGGACCCTGTTTGTTTTATAACAACGGGTGACCCTCTGGACTTGGTGAAAAGGATGCTTGAGCATCTGACGCGTATTGCTGACGCGGCTTATGTCTCGCTGCGTCAGAAATTTGATGCTGAGTACACAAAGTTAGCGGAGTACCCCCATTTAGTTGATAAGTTAGATGAGTACCTGAAAGAGTTACCGGTAATCGGGTTCAACTCGGGGAAATATGATATCAACGTAATTAAGCTCTATTTTATAGAGTATTTCCTCTCTGCCACTGGTGGTCGCTTCAAATATGTGGTAAAACGAAATAACAATTTCATGAGCATCGCGTCAGAAAAATTAAAATTTTTGGACATCATTAATTACCTAGCCTCGGGGTTTAGCTATTCCAAATATTTAGCGGCTTATGAGGTCGAAGAAACCAAGGGGTTCTTTTGTTACGAGTATATCACCTCATTAGATAGATTAAAGGAGACTAGTTTACCCCCACACAAGGCGTTTTATTCACATTTGAAAAAGTCCAACATTTCAGATGCTGACTATGCCTACTGCCAACGAGTATGGAGCGAGCACCGTATGTCGACACTGGCAGATTTCTTGGTCTGGTACAATAATAAAGATGTAGGTCCCTTTATCGAGGCATTAGATAAGCAAGTTAGTTTTTATGCGGAGCTAGATGTAGATATTTTTAAAGATGCCATCTCAGTTCCCGGGGTAACTATGAAATATCTGTTTAAGACCATCCCCAAAGATGTTTCATTTTCTTTATGTGGCAAGACTGATAGTGGGCTGCACACCACTATTAGAAAGAACATTGTCGGGGGTCCCTCGATCATTTTTCACAGATACCATGAGGTAGGTGAGACTTTGATCAGAGGAGTGAACAAAGTGAAATGCATTAAGGGATATGATGCCAACGCTCTTTATTTGTGGGCCCTAATGCAGCCAATGCCCACAGATTTTCCTGTAATACGAAACGCAGAAGATGGGTTCAAACCCCATAAGGTTGGTTTTTACACAGTGCAGTGTAGAGAGTGGTTGGCTTGGGTGTCCCATAGTAAGAACATAGAGTTGAAAACCCAGTTTAATGGACGGGAGATGTCTCTAGGCAGCCGACACATTAGAGTTGATGGGTGGGATAAGAAGTCTAAAACCGTCTACCAGTTTCATGGTTGTATGTGGCACGGTCACCAAGACTGTGTGCTGACACGTGGTAAAGAAGTTAACCCGGTCAACAAGAAACCCTTGGTAGATTTGTTTACCAAAACGCGTGAGATTCGCGATTATTTGGTGAAAGAGGTCAATGTAAAAGTGGTGGAGATGTGGGAATGTGAGTGGCAGAAACTAAAAAAGGCTGATAAAGACCTTAAGCTTTTTGCAGACACGGCTTTTCCACGCCTCAAACCAGACTATGGTGCAAACCCTATTGACACACAGAATATTCTCGCGGCTGTAAGAGCTGAGACTTTGTTTGGTCTAGTCGAGTGTGACATTCATGTGCCAGACGAGTTTAAAGAGCGATTCTCCGAAATGACGCCTATCTTTAAGAACACAGAAGTGTCTAGAGCCGACATTGGTGTCTTTATGCGGCAATACGCCGAGTCACATAAACTTTTGACTACCCCTCGTCGGACTCTGATAGGTAGTTATACTGGAGAAAAGATCTTGTTGGCCACACCATTGTTAAAATGGTATCTGACACATGGTCTAGTTGTCACAAAGATCTACCAGGTGATTGAATATCAACCTGTGCGTTGCTTTCAAAAGTTTGGGGATACGGTATCTGATGCCAGACGTGAAGGTGACAGTGTTACTGCCAGTACCATTAAGGCAGAGACGATGAAACTGTTGGGTAACGCAGCCTATGGGAAGACACTAACCAACAAGGCCAAGCATACCAACGTTTCGTATTGTCGTGGGGTTGATACGCCAAAATTAATCAATGACCCACTATTCAAAAAGATGACCATGCTGTCAGAGGATACATATGAAGTAGAAATGCTAAAGAAGAAGACGGTCTGGGATCTCCCCCTCCAAATAGGTTATTTCGTTTACCAATACGCCAAGCTGCGCATGTTACAGTTTTATTATGATTTTTTGGATAGGTTTGTAGATAGGAAGGATTTCCAACTGTGTGAGATGGACACAGATAGTCTCTATTTAGCCCTTAGCGAGCCGACCCTAGCAGCAGTAGTTAGACCCCATCTTCGGGCAGAATTTTACAGAGTTTATGATAGGTGGTTTCCCTCTGAGACCTGTGATGCCCATAAACAACATTTTATTAGTAGCAGAGGTAGTGTACCAGACTGTGACCAGTGTAAAGGAAAGAAAGTATATGACAAAAGAACCCCTGGTTTGTTTAAATTAGAGTACGAGGGGTCAGGGATGATCTCCTTGTGCAGCAAGACTTACCACTGCTTTGGAGACAATAACAAGACCAGCACGAAAGGACTCACCAAACAACATAATACCAACCTAGACAGAGACACCTTCTTAGACGTACTCAACACAAAGACAGCAGCTGGTGGGAAAAACGTAGGCTTCAAAACACAGGCTTCCTCTGTTTACACATACGAACAACATAGACAATCACTATCCTATTTTTATATAAAACGCCAGGTGCACAAAGACAACGTCACCACCTCACCATTAGACATATAATACATCTTGTTTTCAAGACCTTTCCCGGTCACAAATTTCAGAGAATCCTAATGTTAGTGTATATATTTTCTATTAATAACATATGTGTATGTTCACGGTTGTCGCTGTAAAATACAATGACAGTTGTCTTATGAATAATTTTATGTTTGAATCAATGAATAATTTTATGTTTGTGTGAATTGTATTTAAATTTTATCACGAATATGTATTGTGTGATCTGTTTGTAAATTTTATCATGAATATGATTTGTGTGACCATAATATCACTTGTCTTATGAATATGTTTTGTGTGTTTATAATACCACTTTTCAAGATTTATGAAAATAAAAATAAAACAACCATGATTAAACTGCGTTTGCTGGTTTTTTTCTTTTGTAGTTTGTTGGGATGTCAGCTGTCTTGTTTTCATATTTCTTTTTTTAATGTTGTTCTTGTATTTTCCTCTTTCTTGTTTTCCTGGTTTTCATGTCGTTCTGTGTGGTGAGAGATTGTTAACTCAATTTTACATGTGGAACAATTGATACGTGGACAAAAGGATAAAAGAACAATATCACAAGCACATGTGATATATACATACAATGGAACAGCGGGACAATGGAACAGAGCAGCAAGATCAAAATGACTGGAAGATGAGCCAGAAACTTTTTCACAAAGACGGACTTTCCACTCCCCGTTGGCCCAGAAATCAAAACTGTAAAAGGATGTTTCCATCTAGGATCCATGACTAATAATAAACACCTACACATCCACGACACATATTTTATATTCACTTGAACCCGCCCCGCCCTCACACACCCGATCACCCACCCTCGGACACACACACACACGATCACCCACCCGCTCCCCTCACTTCCGCCTCGCTGCCGCTCCGCCCGCGCATACACATCTTTTAATCTTCCCCCACCATCCACTACTACAACTAACAATAGCCGCCATCTTTAAATCACACAACAAAAACGGATGTCATAAGACCAGAAATAAGTTATGTCCCCTTTGGATCCCCCTTGAAAATGCGGAGTCGATTTCGGGCGGATTGCTGTGACGTCACATAGAGCTATAGAGAGAAATATTGCGGAGTTGACTCCGCATTTGAGGTGGATAAACCTCCTACTATACTACTCTGGAGTTGATGAAAATTTTGGAGAAACAGCAAACTGTTTTCACTAAACAGTCTTCAATTCAAGATGCTGCAACTGAAGCTAGTCTTGTGCTGTCACACAGAATTGTAAAACAGAGCAAGCCATTTTCTGATGGCGAGTTCATCAAGGAATGTTGCTAGATGCAGCAAACATTATGTGTCCAGAAAGAAAAAAAAACAGATTTGACAACATTACTTTATCAAGGTGAACTGTTGTCAGACGTGTTGACAAGATAAGTGACAATTTGATGCATAAACTTCAAGTTGCAAGTAAACAATTTTTGTGGTACTCTCTTGCATTGGATGAGAGTACCGATGTACATGATACTGCCCAATTATTGATATTTATACGTGGAATAAACACTTCTTTCAAACTCACTGAAGAGTTACTGAGGTTTGAGTCACTCAAAGACACAACCACAGGCCATGATATATTCAATGCTGTTACTAACTGTATTGAAAGAACTGGGTTGGTTTGGAACAAGATGGCAAGTGTTACAACTGACGGAGCTCGTGCTTTGACTTGAAAATATGTTGGTCTGGTAAAGTTGATAAGTGATAAGATTAAAGCAGAATATCCAGACCACACATTATTACCACTTCACTGTGTGATTCATCAAGAATGTCTGTGTAAAACTGTTTTTAATATCAAGCATGTTATTGACCCAGTTTTCAGTGTCATCAACCTCATCAGATCAAGAGGACTTAATCACAGACAGTTCAAGTCATTATTTGACGATTTTGAAACTGAACATTCCGATGTCCTGTACCACACCAGTGTTCGATGGCTGAGTCTCGGCAACGTGTTGAGGCGGGTATGGGAACTCAGAGAAGAAATAGTGATGTTTCTAGAAATGAAGGGCATTGTATGTGACTTTAATACTAACATTGTCAATAACGAGAGGAAGTTAGACGTTATGTTTGCCATTAAAATTATGGAAAAGTTAAATAAACTGAATGTCACATATACATGTAAAATCATTTCAGGCAAAACTCTCACTGTTCTCCAGTCAAGCAAGTGAAAAATGATTTTATCACTTCCCTTTGCTGAAACAAGAAACCATTTCCGGTGAGATACTGAAAGGTGCAAAGCACAATTAGATGCATTGATTGAAGAATTTTGATGGAGATTCCAAGGGTTTCAAGAACTTAGAGCCACAGTTCAATATTCTCAGTTCTCCTTTTAGTGCAGACGCTGATACAGCCACAGAGGACATACAGTTGGAGCTGCTTGACTTACAAGCAGATCATGACCTGAAAGAGAAATTCAAGCCAGGTGTTTTGCTGGATTTCTATGGATCTTTATCACAAGAATCATTTCCCAACTTGAAAAACTTTACAGCTACACTTTTATTATTGTTTGGATCAACATACATTTGCGAACAAGAATTCTCTTGCTTGAAGATCAACAAATCTAAGAATAGGTATTTATTGTCGGACTGCAACTTGCATGCTGTCATGCGAATTTCAACAAGTAAACTTGCTCCAGATTTCAACAGTATTGTGAAAAGGTGCAAGCATTTACATACTTCTCATTAGAAATCAACAATTATAGTGACAATGTAGTCTGTTTGTGTCGAAATTGAAGCCATTGATAGATAATAAAGAATATTTGTTATGATAACAAGATTAAAATCTTGTTAACAAATTAGTAAAAATGTTTGTCCATATTGTCAAATATAATGTTTAAGTGTATAAGTAAAATAAAATTGCAATAATTAGTTATTTATACTGCTTAATAACCGATAAATAATTAATAATTACTTATTGTGATAGGTTGCTGTAACCAAAATGGACATTATATATATATATATATATATATATATATATATATATATATATATATATATATATATATATATATATATATATATACGCCCCCCCCCCCCCCCCAATAGCTTTACATTTGTCAATGCGGCCCTCCGCACAAAAAGTTTGCCCACCCTTGCTTTAGTAGAGTATGGAATAGTTCATGTCACCAGACTGCTGAGTACAATATATGATACTGGAGATATACCTGATGAATTATGCAATTCTGTATTTATTGCAATCCAAAAGAAATCAGTATCCTTTGAATGTGATCAACATCGAACAATTAGTATAATGAGTCACACCACGAAGATGTTGCTAAGAATTATCATGTAAAACGTTAAGAAGAAATTACAACCTTAAACAGGAGAAGAACAATGTGGGTTTGTAGAAGGCAAGGGTACAGCAAATGCTTTGTATGTGCTGAGAACAGTAATTGAACGTTCTAGAGAACTAAACAATGATCTAAATGTTTGCTTCATTGATTACACAAAGACTTTCTATAAAGTATGGCATGTCAACTTGATGAAGATGCTTAAAGATCCACAAACTGATGGTAAAGACCTTAGACTTGTAAGAAACATATATTGGAAACAACGAACTGCCCTAGTAAGTTATAATGAAGTAGGTCAATATCAGCCCAATAAGTGGGACGCAGAGGTGTTTCCAAGGCACCAGGGCCGGGTTATATACTGGCCAAGACCTATAGACGCGTCCTCGTCGAGCGTCCTGGGCAACAGGTCCCTTCGGGGTCCTGGCTAAAGTCAGTAGGATCGCCGATTCCTCCGAAGTCGGAGAATGTCTGCCTGTACGGCGAGGAACCACCAGTCTGCACACCAATAAGCCAGACATGGGACAACGGATACTCACGCAAACCTCAGGTCCTGTACTGACATCACACTGATGTTGGACAACAGGATGCCTTCATCCGACATACAGGACTTTGCGTTGGAGCTCAAGCCAACGAACACAAGCAAGCAAGCAAGCCCAATAAGAGAGGTGTGAGACAGCCATATGTAATGTCTCCACATCTTTTTTCAATGTACAGTGAAAATATTTTCAGAAATGTAGAAGATATCAAAGGAATTATTATTTGAGGACAAAACATCAATAACATTAGATATGCGGATGATACAGTGTTGATTGCGAAGAATTAACAGGATATGCAATATTAGTAGATGCGGTTGTTGCACACTACGGTTACAAATGAATTGCAAGAAGACACAGATTATGTTTGTCACTAGGACGAAGAAAATACCACAATGCAATATACACGTAAATGGAAATATTCTTAAACAAGTGAATCGATAGAATTATCTCGGAACAGTCATAACAATTGATGGGAGATGTCTTGAAGATATAAGAACAAGATTCGCCATGGCGAAAGTAACCTTTTGCAACATGAAAAACATACAAACCAATAAAAAGATGTCATTTGCAACGAGAAAAAGAGTGTTGAGGTGCTACATAGAATCTGTGCTTTTGTATGGATGTGAAGTGTGTGTGAAGAGAATAAGGGGAAGACAGTGAAGTAAATACCTTGACGGATTGTCCAAGTGGTATGGTATATGGTCGAGATAAGAACACTGAGCTGATCCATGACTCTGGTGATCGAGTGAAATGGCGAATCTTGACCCCCCAAGCTTATCGGCAAGGCACATGATGGATGGATGGCATATCTAAAATTATTGATCTTATATCCCCACATGGCAATTCCTCTCATATCTTTTAAATTTCTCATATATTTTCACTGTATAGGAGGGAAAAGGTCTGCAGTCATTACTTTGACATACACCTCTCTTATTAGGCTAATATTGACCTACTTCATTATCAATTTTATTGGCAGCTTGTTTGCAATATATGTTTTCAAAGTTACACGTCTTTCCAATCAATTTATAGATCTGTACGCATCTCCATATGTCAACATGTCCAGGGCCGAATTTAGACTTGATAAGGCTCTAAGCTATTTGAAATATGGGGCCCTTTATAAGTCCAGATATTCTATGTCAGTGACAAATATGATTTTCGGATACCTAGAGGGTTAAACTGAAATACAATTAAGAAGTATATTGATAGTGAAATAATAAATCTTTAACTTAAAATCATTTTTATTCGTAACAAACTTAAAAATGCAAACTCTGGTAAAAAGAAACAAAAGTTCTTTTAAAAGGCACAATTTACAAAGGAAATCTCTTGAAACATGTTATAAGGATTAAGGAATTATATTAAACTAAAATATTTTCTTTCTTGCCTTTGCCAGAGCAAGGTCACTGTTGACATCATCAAATGATAAACTGCGTAGTTTGTCGCTTTCTATGCACATGAGACTGAGGGAACATAATTTATCTTGAGTCATTGTTGTTCTAAATTCATTTTTTATCATCTTCAGCTGAGAAAAAGATCTTTATCCAGAGCAATTTGCAACCATCATACTAAGAAACAATCTCAAAATTGCTTCTACATTAGGGAATGCTGATTGGACACGATCGTTAAATATTATCCCATACAGATCCTGATGTGTCAGACTATCTTGTTCCGCTGAACTATGGGCTTGACTATGTCTAACATATTGATGAAAATGCTTGACTTCTCCTACAAGATTCATGTCCACATCTTCAGGATATGTTTGGCATAAAGCACTAACTCCTTCATGAATCTCTTCTTCTGTAGCTTCTTGTTTTGTTAAGAATGAAAACTTTTTTGCAGTATCATTGTATACTGAGGCCTTCTGTGCCAGACTTGACTTTAATGCATCCATCACAGGTATACATGTTTTGATTCTGAACTTGTCTCTTGGCTCAAGGTTCTCTAAAGCATCATCTTCATCATCATTGATATGCCTTCTTCTATATCTTCTTTTCTTGTAATCAACATCAGGCAATTTTTTCTTTGCTTCTTCTTCAAAATGATCGAAAAGATCCCTGGAACCTTTAACAAAATCCGAAAGTGAAGCATACAATTTCCTACATACATCTAGACCAATTTGGGGGTCTTGCAGTGATTGACTAGTCTTGTGAAATTCATTCAGCAAGTAACTCCACAAATATAACAATACCATAAATTCAAACTCCTCTATTTTATTCAAAATGTTTATGGAAGACATGCTGTTGCCCAACATCAGTGTGATGTCATACCGGACAGAGGTTTGCGTGAGTATCCGTTGTCCCATGTCTGGCTTACTGGTGTGCAGACTGGTGGTCCCTCGCCGTGCAGGCAGATACTCTCCGACCTCAGAAGAATCAGCGATCCTACTACGTTAGCCAGGACCCCGAAGGGACATGTCGCCTAGGACGCACGACTAAGACGTGTTAGTAGGTCTTGGCCAGTATAAAACTTGGCCCTGGTGCCTTGGAAACACCCCTGCGTCCCAGAGGTACTTGTAATTTAAGTCCCCAAGTCAAGGACGAGAAATCAACTTTTTAGTCCAACTGACTGGTGTAGGGGGTTAACCCGCTACCTTGGCATTCATCAGCACACCGGATATTAAATAACGAGCACTCTTATAAATTTGACCAAGCTGAATTTATTATCTAACAGTAACTTAATTTCTGTGTCTGACTATTGCACCCAGCCCCTAGTTTGCTGGCTTTCGTATCTCAGACACATAATCAGACTGAAACTGGTACCATTAATAATAATATTGGGGCTATTCAAAATGAGGACGGAGCATGTGTGTGAATGTTCCGAGTGCTGTAATGTCTTTCCTCAACACTTCAATTGTTATACAGCAACAAATATTGTGTAAATGCCTACCTGACCTATCAGCTATATGTTTATTAATAAAAACGGGGAAAGCCACTTATTTCCGTCAACTATTAATAGAATTTAGGAAATTTTAAACATTGAAGGTAAAGATCTGAGAATAATAAGGAACATGTAGAGGCAACAAAGAGCTGCATTAGAATTTACAACCAATTGCAGACTTTTCAACACATTAAAAAAGGCGCCAGACAGGTTTGTGTATATTATCCAGTCTGTTCTATTTGTGCAGTGAATTAATAGTGTGATCCACACACGACATGTCAGGAATATCAGTTGGTGGGCATAATGTAAACATGCGTTTTGCTGATAGAGTTGTAGTCACTGAAAATGAGTACCCACAGGACCTCTGGATCCGAGTCTACACAGATGGGTCAGCACAAAATGCTGTTCGAAATGGAGGAGCGGGAGTGTACATAGAATACCCAAATAATACCAGGGACACAGCTAGAGTACCGATAGGAAAGTACTGCCTTAACTACGATGCTGAAATTGAGGCAATCAAGATAGCAACAGAGAAATTACTAAATACCAGCAATGGTACACAACCTGTGGTGCTATTGACAGATGCAAAATCAGTACTCGAGGCGCTCCTGTCTGGGAAATTGCCAGTACTAAGGACACTACTTTCTGAACTCAGCAGTCAGCATAAGGTCACCATACAGTGGATACCATCCCACCGTGGAGTACCCGGAAACGACAGAGCTGATCAATTGGCTAAGGAAGGAACCAAAGAAGAACAGCCTGATGTGCCTATTACATACCACCAAAAGAAAGGAATGATCAAATCAGTCAGAAAGCCACCAAAACCTGCTCAGGATGACTACCACGTTATGGATAGACCAGAACAAGTCATTATTCTGCGCCTCAGAACAGGGCACAATATATTACGCAACCACATGTATACAAAATTCAAGATTGGTGAAACAGCCATGTGCACATGTGGATTGGCGTCGCAGACAGCAGAGCACATACTCCAAGACTGCCCAAAATATAACATATCTAGGCAAACCTTCTGGCCTAGAGAGACGACAGTGGAAGATAAACTCTATGGACCGCTGTGTGAACTGAAAAAGACAGTTCTTCTTCTTCAGCGTTCATCCGGATTTTATTTTCGGATGTGACTGCGTTGTGCCTGTTTACAGCAGAGCTGCGTTCTTGCGCCGTTAGGCTGACACATCCGACTTCTGCGGGCATTTGTTGACCGGGTTTACCTTCCCGGTGGTTTCTTAGGACGTTTGAATCTCACTGTTGTGGTGTTATCCCCCATCCTAGCTGGCCCATATAGAACAGCCAAAGACATCCTGGTCAACCCTCAAGGGAAGGCAGGGGCAGACCATGGGCATTCCCCGTCATCCAAGGAGGCTTCCATACTTGCAGAGCCATCACACAGCGCTCTGGTACTAGGCTCACCCAAGGAATCATCACGTCCTGCACATGGCTGCTTAGCCTCACTTCCGTATATTGGGCCTTCCGTTCACCATAGGCTGTTCATCTGGAAACCAGAAGAATGCAGTCTGAAGATGACTTCCACACAGTGAGCTTTCGATTAAGACTTTCCACATAATGGATTTGCTATCCAAGCAATATTCCATTTCCTGCCACTAGGACACTTTTCCCACCTTTCATGAAGCCCACACAGTGTGCTTTCGATTCGGACTTTTCACGTAATGGATTTGCTATCCAAGCAATATTCCATTTCGTGTCACTAGGACACTTTTTCCACCATTTACGAAGCCCACCCAGTGAGCTTTTGATTCGGACTTTCCACGTAATGGATGTGCTATCCAAGCAATATTCCATTTCATGCCTCTGGGACGCCGATTGTGATATGAAGTGTGGCAGTCTAAATACATCTTCATGCACCTTCGTTTTGCCAAACTAGATGCCCCCGAGATATCCTTTCTGACATACCGCTAATGACAGTCACTGAAGTACTCATTTACCTCAGTAAACTAAAAAACACAAACTCATCTGGGTTAGATGGAATCAGCAGTCGGATTCTCCGCTGTGCTGCGCCAGTGATCTGTGTATCACTAACCTATGTATATAATCAGTGTATCACCAAAGGTCACTTTCCATCAGCTCTCAAAATCGCTAAAATGTATCCTCTCCTTAAATCTGGTTCATTGGACAATGGTCTCCCGAACAATTATAGACCCATTTCTTTACTATCATCACTATCTAAACCACTAGAAAAACACATCCATAAGGTAACATTACAATATTTAGATCGCAACAAGCTTATAGTTGACAGTCAATCAGGATTTCGACCAAAATATTCTTGCCATACGGCCCTAACAAACATGATAGAAAATTGGCACCATAATATAAATAACAACAATCTATGTGGAGCTGTGTTTATCGATTTCAGAAAAGCATTTGATATGATAGACCATGCCATTTTAATTAAAAAACTAGAGACAATGAAAATTGGCCCTAATGTTGTGACGCTAATAACATCTTTTCTGTCAAACAGAAAGCAAGTAGTATCATACAATAAATCTCTGTCCCAAACCACTACCTTCAATACTGGAGTACCGCAAGGCTCTATTCTTGGCCCTCTATTATTCGCCATATATATTAATGATCTACCTTTGCATCTTTCGTCGTCCTGCGATCTATTTTCAGACGACTGTACAGTGTATACAAACGCTGAAAGCAGTAATTTGCTGGAGTTGTCTTTGCAACAAGAATTAAATAATGTAGTTAGGTGGAGCTATGCGAACCGTATGCAAATTAACATCACTAAAACAAAATCTATGTTATTAACAACAAGACAAAGACTTCAGACTCTAAATTCACACAGATCACTTCAACTTCACGTCGATAACATGCCAGTAGAAAGTGTAACTGAGCACAAAACATTAGGCCTCATCATTGATAGAAACCTAACCTTTAATCCTCAAGTTCAAGCGCTCACTAAACAAACAGCGAAAAAAGTCTACCAACTCGCCAAAATTAAAAATGTCCTTGATGAGGACACAAGGAAAATATTCTATACGTCACACATACAGACACATTTTGACTACTGCTCTACAATCTGGGACGGTTGTTCCAATTCAAGCACCAAGCGACTTTACTCACTCCAGAAACGGGCCATAAGATTAATTTATAGCAAACATTTAACTGAAAATCCAAGCCTGCATAAACGCCTTCAGTTACTACCACTCCGCAAACGTCTGCTTTTCAATAAGGCCAAACTAATTCACAAAATCCTACATCGGAATGCCCCAAACTACCTTTGGCCATTGTTTGAATATAATGCTAGTCACAGTAAACGATTACATTTATTACACCTTCCGAAGCCTAGGATAGACTTATACAAAACAAGCTTAACGTACTCTGCAGCTCAGCTGTGGAACAATCTTCCACATGAAATAAAAGACATCATCAATCCCTATACATATAATCGCAAATTATTTGAACACTATCTCAGTACGGATTACCTTCCCCCTTAATAATAGAAGTAATAATATAATAAAACCCTAGTATAACAGCCAGTCCCCTTTTGGTAGGCCAGTATATTCCACGTAGCTAATAAATGCCACACCAGTTATTACTATTACTGAGTCGTGTAGTATTTATTTTTAATTTTTCCACATGCCTTTATAATGCATATATTTTATATTGTTGCTGTTTTCAGTTAGCCTTGAATGATGTGTGAATGGTATAATGTATGAAAGAGAGTGACAAAAGGGCAGAATGTTAGACGGGCCTGCGTGCCCAATTCTTAACCCTTTCAAAATAAAGTTTTGTTGTTGTTGTTGTTTAGATGTCAACCTGAATGTAGTTAAAGTAAGCTGTAGTCAACTTGAGTTTGTTGATATCTCCACAGAGCTTGTCCTCAAACGAAGCAGGCGTTGGCCAAAATATCTTTCTCTGTTCTGCATATATTGGGCACTCCTGCAGCAAATGTTTAGCTGTCATTTTACCAGTTCCACAATTACATTCATCGGTATCTCCTATCTTTAGTTTATTGAACAAGTGGTATTTCAGCCTGTTATGTCCTGTGCGGAGTCTGAAGATTGCTACTTGTTCTCTTCGGTCGAGTTTGTAATATGCATCATCCTTCTGGTGACCTGGATGCTCTGATTCCCATTTGGTTCTATAAGTGCTTTTTATAAACCTTTTTGCCTCATTATAGGTTATGTCTATGTCAGGCTGTGGTAATCGTCCACCCTCTTTTGCTAGTCTGTCAGCCTCTTCATTTCCAGGTATACTGCAATGTGATGGGATCCACTGTATTACAACTTTTTTGGATTTCTGGCATAGACCATGGAGTGCTGCTCTTAGGTCAGCTAGTTCTGTGCTGTTTTTGCTTTTCAGTATTGAGACAGCTGACTTTGCATCTGTGAAGATAGCTATTTGCTTCTCTTTATTTTCCTCCATCAAGAGCATTTCTGCTGCAGTTTTCAAAGCCTCTACCTCCGCTTTGAAGTTACTTGAAAATTTTCCAGTTGCCACTGACTGTGTTTTTATCACTCCATTTTTTAAATTAAGGAGAATTCCTCCTCCTCCATTTTTAATTGAATCTTTGGCTGATCCATCTGTATATGCATGGGTCCAATTGCTGCTTGGGTAATGTTCTTTTATGTAGTTGAGGGTTATTTTTCTTCTTTCGGTTTCATTCTGGGTGTTCTTTTTCTCAATACCAGGAATGTTTTCTATCATCTCAGGCAGTTGCTGCTGTCTCCAAGCTGGGAAGTTGTGTGCATTGTAAATGCGCTTGACTGTTGACATGTTAAGTATGGGATCTGCCCTAATCTTTCGTTTTGCAGTTTTACAATGTTGCTACGCTTCAGTTTTCCTTTTCCAAAACCATTAAACCTGTTATACATAGGGTGGTCTGTCAATCTTGTACATTTTTCTGCTTGTTGCTGGGCTCTGCTATCTCTTCTGTCCTGCATTGGTTGTAAAGAAGTGATCTTTTCTAGTTCATTAATAGGCGTTGTCTTCAGGCTTCCAGTTATGATTCGCATTCCTTGGTTTTGGACTCTACTTATTATGTTAAAGTTTGACTTAGCTGCTGTTGCCCAAGCTGCAATGCCATATTCCAGTACTGGCCTCACCCGTCCAGTATATAACTTCTTTAGAACTTTCTCATCTGCTCCCCACGTTGTACCAGCAAGCTTTTTCATGATTGCCATTCTCTGCCTTGCTCTTGTTCGATTTTTCTCAACCTGTGTCTTCCATGTCAGGCGACGATCAAAGGTGACTCCTAGATAGTTTGGATTTTCTTCATGGCGCAATATTTTTCCATTCAATACCAGCTTAGTTTGCTGAGTTTTATTTGAGAGGGAGAACACTGTGCATGTTGTTTTCTCCTCACTTATCTTCACTAGCCATGATTTTGACCAGCCCTTTAGCGCTAATAAGGCTTGCTGTATTCTGCTGTTAGCTGTACTAATATATTCTTCAGATGTCCATATGGCTAGGTCATCTGCAAAGGAGGATGTGTGTACTCTGGCTGGAAAATTTTCCGTGATGTCATTTATATATGCTAGGAATGTTGTTGGTGAAAGAACTCCTCCTTGGGGGACACCTTGCTCCAACAGCATCATTTTGCTTGTTTGTCCTTGTACTTTTGTCCTGGCATTTCTGTTCTCAAGGTAGTGGCTGATCCATTTATACATTTTTCCACAAACATGCATTATTTTCAGTTTTACTTTCAGTCCTTCCTTCCATACTTTATCAAATGCTTTTTCTAAATCTATCCAGACTGCTAGTGTGTGCTTTTTCTCTTGGAAGGCATCCTCTATTTCCTGAGCTATATAGGTTATTTGATCTTCAGTGGATCTGTACTTTCTGAATCCTGCTTGGTGTGGTGTTAAGAGTTTGTTTTCTTCCAGATGCCATTGATAATGCGTTCCATTAATTTTCCGACACAGCTAAGTAGACTGATAGGTCGATAGCCATTTGGTTCTTCCAGGTCTTTTCCTTTCTTTGGGACTGGTATAGTATAGCTTACTTCCATGCCTGTGGGACTATTCCTCTCTTCCAGCTGTTATTTAGGACTACTAGTAGTTTCTTCTTTGCCTTGGTGCCTAGTCCTATTAGCATTATTTCATTTGTGATTCCATCCTTTCCTGGTGATTTCTTCTTTTTTAGGGTGTTCATTGCCTGTTCCATTTCTTCCATTGTTAGATTTGCCATCATGTATTCTGCTGCTGTCTCTGTATTTCTATGATGTATCTGTTTGTCTTGTATTGCTTTCTTCTGTTCGGTTGTAATATCAATGTGGTTTGCATTTGCATAGTGTTCCATTAGTGCATTTGCAGCCTTTTTTCCCGTAAGCAAGGCATTTCCTTGTTTAATTGTTATTTGTTTGTTTCTAGGTCCTTCATTGTTCATGGCTTTCACTAGTTTCCATAGTTTGTTTCCATCCCTATCAAAATTAAGGTTTTCTGTTTTTTCCCTCCAACAATCTCTTGTTGTTTGATTTACTGTTCTTTTATATTTTGCTGAGATGGCTTTGAGAGAGGTGTTCGCTTCAATTGTTTGTTCTCTCTCTGCTGTCTTCCTGGCATCTTCAACTTTGTCCTCCAAACTTTGTAGTTCTTCAGTCCAGTATGGTTTGTAATTTTTCCTCATTCCTCTTGGAATGGACTCAGTGGCTGCCTGTATTATCGCTCTGTTTAGACTTTCCACCATTTGCTTTATGTTGCCATATCGTGTATTTATGTTTTCACAATATTTGTCTGTTAGTATGGCAAATCTGTCCCAATCTGCTCGTTTGTAATTCCAGTGGGGCAAGGGCTTTTTCTCCTGTAGAACATACTCCATATTCATTACAAGCTTGATTGGTCTGTGGTCACTACCTGCTAATTGGTCCAGCACATGGCGATCGATTTTGTGGAGGATGTCTCCTGTGCAGAAAGCTAAGTCTGGAGTAGAAGTAGTAAGCCATCTTCTGGAGTAGAAGCTCGGTGTGTCATACGCTTTGTTGAGTAGATCGAGATTTGAGTCTATTTCCCAGTCCTCCAATTCATCTCCTCTTTTGTCAGTATCTGGGTATCCCCATCTTTCTGAACGGCTATTAAAGTCTCCGACAATAATGCAGTTTGTGTCAGTAATTTTCATGTTTGAGAGTGTAAGGTCCTTATCTGCTGGGCTATACAGATTGTAGATTCTTATTTTCACGTCCTTTATCATTATATCAACACCTATAATTTCCGTTTGGTTGTCAGAGATCACAGATACTTCGCTGCAAGGTATTGTATTTCGTGTAAGTATTAGAACTCCTCCTTTGTGTCCTTCGCGGTCGAAACGTGTGGCCTGATATCCTCTGACTGAGAATTTGTGATTGGCGTTGAGGTGTGTCTCTTGAATGCATGCCACATCTATTCTATCTTTACCGAGACGCTGTGTTAGGGAGTCTTTCTTCTTGTAAACTCCTTCGGCATTCCACTGTAGTATGTTGAGTGTCCATGGTATTTGGTCAATAGCTCTTAACCTACTCCTCTGTGCCTTGACTCCACAGCACAGGGGAAGGTGACCAGCAGTAGTCATGGGTGGACCCCCTCGAGGCAGGGGGCCCGGCACTATCACCGCCTGATGGGACTTTGCGGGATTAGCACAACGATTAATTTTGATTTGTGACATCATGAATTAAGTTAGGTTGCACTGCTTTGTCAAGCCTGTGGCTCAGTACATCCGATTTCGACAAGCATTTATTCGGGATGCTTTCCCTAGCCTTTGACTGTCCCCAGTCTACCTACAAGGCAGCAGGTTTTACGTTGCACTGCTTTGTCAAGCCTGTGACTCAGTACATCCGATTTCGACAAGCATGTATTCGGGGTGCTTTCCCTAGCCTTTGACTGTCCCCAGTCTACCTACAAGGCAGCAGGTTTGTGTGTCTCTTCGTCTGGTCCCTCTCCCTTGACCTGTCCGACATGGGTGGCCCTACCAGTAGCTGTGCTACCTTCGGCATAACTATTGGGGTCATTGGGACAAAAAGACAGTTCAATTCATACAAGAGACAGCATTGCAGTTATAGACATATTTCAAGCGAACGAAAGAAGAAGAAGAAGAACTGAAAATGAAACGCAATTACAGGAAATGTAAGATATAATTGCAATAGAAAGTCAAAGCAAACGGTTTAGCGTGATTAACGGAAAACTAGAAGTAATAATTGTTGCAAGACAATTGTATACCCAATTGCAACATCAAAGTGAATGGAACCAATCGTAACCAGTGAATGTATATAAGTATTTTTTTTTTTTTGCATATCCTTTACAGGACATCGCTGTCAACACCAGCATCTTTCAGCTATATGTTGATTTCCTGGCAAGATTACGCGCAGTAGTTTGCCATTGCTTTCTGAGCGGCCGGCTCACATACCCCGTAAGTTATATTTGGGTACTTAAATAACAGCAAATGGAAGACGCATTAATTCATTTTGTGCCATGCTATAAGCGTGGGGGGGTCATGTTCTGCCATCTCACTCGATCACCAGATCAGCTCAGTGTTTCTGTCTCGACCATGCCACGTGGCCAAGCCATTCAGGTATTATTTACTTCTAGGTCTTCCCCTTGGTCTGTTCCCTTCGATTTTGCCAGTTGTCGCCAAGTTCTTCAATTCATTTCTTCTCATAATATGCCAAAAAATTTTGACTGTCTGCACCCTAATGTCTCTAATCAGTTTACGATCTTCATTTGTTTCTTGAAGGACTTGTTCATTGGTTTTTCTACCTGTCCATAGTATTCTTTGCATTTTCACAAGAAACCACATTTCCACAGCCATCAGATGTTCTTCAGCTTGTCTGTTCATTGTCCACGTCTCACATCCATATAAAAATACAGGTAGCACTTCAACACTCTTTTTCTCGTTTCAGTTGATATCTTTTTATTGGTCAGTATGTTTTTCATCTTGCAAAATGCTACCTTGTTCTAATCTCTTCAAGGCATCTCCCATCAGATGTTATGACTGTTCCAAGATAGTTGTACCGATTCACTTGTTTAAGAATATGCCCATTTACTTGTATATTACATTGTGGTATTTCTTCCTTCCTGGTGACGACCATAATCTGTGTCTTCTTACAATTCAATTCTAACCCCAGTTGTTCACTGTGTGCAACAACCGCATCTACTAATTGTTGCAGATCCTGTGCATTGTCTGCAATCAATACTATATCATCTGCATATCTAATGTTATTGATGTTTCGTCCTCCAATGCTGATTCCATTTATATTTTCTACATTTCTGAAAATATTTTCACTGTATAGGGAAAAAAGATCTGGAGACATTACACATCCCTGCCTAACACCTCTCTTAATAGGCTGATATTGTCCCACTTCATTATCAATCCTTATGGCAGCTTTTTGTTTCCAATATATGGTTTTTATAAGTCTTATACGTCTTTCCCATCAATTTGTAGATCTGCAAGCATATCCACCAAGATATCGTGAACAGAATGGTTTATTAGTACGAATATTTTTTTTCTTTCTGGCTTCGAGTCAAAGGAGTTACGGGCGCAGTTCCCGCATACACGCTTTCGAAACGCAGCTGCAGACGATTTGGCAGCAAACCGCCTTGCGTTGGTGTTTTACGAAATGGTATGAATAAAATTGGGTGTAACTGCGGTAAAGCTGTGAAAATGTAAACAATATAAAATGACACATAGTAGTGCAGCTTTACATAACAGATTTACGACACATAATTTAAAATTGTTTTTATTCTTTTATTACAAGGGAAATAATTTCATCTAGGTTGAAGTCAATCTTTAGCAATCAAGGGGAACAATTATAGATTTCACTATACTTGTACTGATAGCTATTTTGCAAGAGAAGTATATGTTTATTTCTGTAACAATTTTACTCATAATTTGGAGGGTATCAATTGAATGTTACCATTATAAAAGCTTTACACAATTTTGATTATTATTTAAAATTTCAGAACTAAATTTGTGTGTAATATATATTGTTTAGTAAATCATTTATTTCTTTATCTGCTAGGCCGCGTCTGTCTAAACAGAAGATTGGTATACACAGGTTTCTCTTCGCAACGTTTGACACAACCCCCAATAAGGCTCTTTGCATATCCGTTTTTCCCTGTTCTTTGATATCTTCTTCTTCTTCAGCATTCCGAGCCATTGAGGTTCTTTGCTGCAAATACAATCTGTCTCCATTCGTCTCTCTGGTGGACCTTCTCTTGCCAGTCGTTGATTCCAAGTGCTTGTAGGTCTGTATGTATATTATCTCTCCACCGCCTTCTTGGTCTACCTCTGGGTCTACGGTCATTTATTTCCTGAGTGTAAGCGAGTTTTGTTTCCCTATTATCTTCCATTCTTTCTATATGCCCCAGCCATTGTAGTCTATTAGCCTTCATGATACCAGTGATTAGCGGGGACTTAAACAAATCATAAATGTCTTTGTTACTTCTTCTTTTCCACTCTCCACTTTGTGTATCCCTAATGGGTCCAAAGATGCGTCTTAAAATTTTGTTCTCAAAGGTTTGTAACAAGGCTTCGTCTCCTTTCGTTGTACTCCAGGTTTCAGAGCCATACAGCACAACTGGTCTGATCAGTGTTTTGTATATTGTGATTTTGGTGTTACGAGATAGCGCCTTTGATTTTAGTAGATGTTGTAGTGCATAGTATATCTTATTTCCAGAGTTGATTCTAGTTTGTATTTCTTCCCTTATGATGTTGGAGCAGTTGAAGATTGTACCCAGGTATTTGTATGTTTCCGTTCTTTTAATGGTCATATTATCTATTTGTATGTGGCCAGAGTTTTTAGCCATTCCGTCTCTTGAAATTACCATATATTCTGTCTTATCTTGGTTGATAACCAGCCCCATCTGTTGGGCTTTTTCCTTTAAGTGAGTCAATATTTCTAATGTCTTTTGTTCACTTTGCCCTATAATATCTATATCATCTGCATAACCAAGCAGCTTGGATGTTCCTCCAATATCACATTCTTCCTTTACCTTCCTTACAACTTTCTCTAGAGCCAGATTGAAGAGTAGCGGCGATAGTGCATCACCCTGTTTCAAGCCAGATGTTATTTGGAAGGGGTCTGATTTCCTGCCTTTATATGTTACTATATTATAAGTATCTTCCATGCATAGTTTGGTCATGTTAATTAACTTCCTTGGTATTCCAAATTCCTGCATAACATTCCATAGACTATTCCTATGGACACTATCATAAGCCTTTTTAAAATCCACAAAAATGTTATGGAGATCTCTTTTATATTCCCAATGTTTCTCGGCTATTTGTCGTAAGATATTCTTTGATATGGGTCAATTATATGTAATACAATCTGCATTTTTTATGATTTGGTCAGTCGTGATGGTCTATTCAAAGCACTAAAGAAGATTGGCTGTCCACCAACTCTTCTGTCCATTGTGGAATCGTTCCACACAGGCATGTAGGGTATAATCAAGTTTGATGGCTCAACTTCAGAAGAGTTTGAAATCAAGAGTGGAGTTAAGCAAGGCTGTGTACCATCCCCCACCCATTTGGGATATACTTTTCACTTCTACTGAAATATGCCTTTCGTGATCAGGATAGTAGTATAGGACGTGCACTTGCCACATGATTCCAGGGTAAACAGCTAGGGTAATTTGGAGGGTAATGTAGGGTGTTAGGTTGAAAGGGGGAAATGTCGACTCGGTGAAATTTTTTTTTTTTTTTTTGTGGGGTGAAACGGCGTGTGGGAACTTTTTTTCGTGGGAACGAAATTTTTGGCGCTGCCTGGTGGGGAAGTAATTAAGGTAAAATGTTCTGGAAAGGTTGTGAGATGAGTGGTAGTACTTAAAGAGAGGGCACGGCTGAGGGAGGGGTATATATTTTAGAAAGGAGTATATGAATGTGTGCGTAGTGATGAACAAGGGTGTGATGGGTCGTGGTTTCTACTCATGGGTATATGGTGGTGTTGTAGATATGAATGTGTGCGTAGTGATGAACAAGGGTGTGATGGGTCGTGGTTTCTACTCATGGGTATATGGTGGTGGTGTAGATATAATGTGTGCGTAGTGATGAACAAGGGTGTGATGGGTCGTGGTTTCTACTCATGGGTATATGGTGGTGGTGTAGATATAATGTGTGCGTGGTGATGAACAAGGGTGTGATGGGGTCGTTCTACTCATGGGTATATGGTGGTGGCGTAGACATAATGTGTATGGTGATGAACAAGGGGTGTGATGGGTCGTGGTTATACTCGATGAAGTAAGAGATGGTTACTATCATCTGAACAGTGTGATAGTAGTGAAGGTAAAGGGTGGTATATTCACCGATTACAAAGGAAATCTTATAAAGTTATAATGGGTGTGGTGGTAAGGGGTATTAGTGATCAAGTAGGAGTGATATAGGGGTGGTCATAAATGTAATAAGAGGTGTTCGCAATTACACACTGGTCAACCAGTGGTCAAGTGGTCAAGTAAGGGTCAAGTAGTCAAGTAAGGAAATTTTAGGGAAAAGTGATTGTAATGAGATGGTGATGATTAAAGAGTGGTAAATTAGTGGTCAAGCAGTGGTCAAGCAGTGGTCAAGTGGTCAAGTAAGGAAAATTTTAGGGGAAATTGGTCGTAGTGACATGGTAATGTTTAAATTAGTGGTAAATTAGTGGTCAAGTAGTGGTCAAGCAGTGGTCAAGCAGTGGTCAAGTGAGGAAAATTTTAGGGAAATTTTAGGGAAAAGTGATTGTAATGAGATGGTGATGATTAAAGAGTGGTAAATTAGTGGTCAAGCAGTGGTCAAGCAGTGGTCAAGTGGTCAAGTAAGGAAAATTTTAGGGAAAATTGGTCGTAGTGACATGGTAATGCTTAAATTAGTGGTAAATTACTGATCAAGTAGTGGTCAAGTAGTGGTCAAGCAGTGGTCAAGCGGTGGTTAAGTGAGGAAAAATTTAGGGAAATTTTAGGGAAAAGTGATTGTAATGATATGGTGATGCTTAAAGGGTGGTAAATTAGTGGTCAAGTAGTGGTCAAGCAGTGGTCAAGTAGTGGTCAAGTGGTCGAGTGACCACTTAAATTGTAGAGGACGATGTGCCTAAGATTATGGTAGTGATTAAAGTGATCGATGACGTGGTCAAGCAGTGGTCAAGCAGTGGTCAAGTAGTCGAGTGACCACTTAAATTGTAGGGGAAAGTACGTATAGTGCAATGGTGGTGGGTAGAGTGAAGAAGAATCAATAGTAGTGATAATAGTACTACCAATATTAGCGACAAGCACAAAGACAACCAAGTACATAATTGATACACACAAATACAAAGACAACGAAACACACACACACACACGTACACACATACAGAGACAGAAGTACAGACAAACCATACCATTACTACTGTCACAACAACAGCTATACACAAGTACACACCCATAATCAAAGACACAAAGAGGGTCACACACACACACATACAAACACAAAGGCAACCATACACAGACAACCCATACCATTACTACTGTCATCACAACTATACACACACGTGTACACACATACAAGCACAAAGTCAACCACACACAGCTATAAAACAACCACTCAAGTACAGACACAGGAAAACAAAGAAGCAAACAAGGACAGAAACACTCACCCATAATCAATTACACAAATACACACCTACAAACACAAAGACAACCACACTTGATACATTTGTACATACACATAAAGACAGACAAGCACAAAGACACACCCATACCATTACTACTGTCATCACAACTATACACAAGTACACACCCATAAACAAATACACACCTACAAACAAAGACAAAGACAAAGACAACCATACACAGACAAACCATACCATTACTACTGTCACAACAACAACAACTATACACAATTACACAAATACACACCTACTACAAACTCAAAGACACACACCCATACCATTACTACTGTCACTATCAACAGATATACACACGTGCAGACACACACACCCATACCATTACTACTGTCATCACAACTATACACAAGTACACACCCATAAACAAATACACAACTACACACCTACAAACAAAGACAAAGACAAAGACAACCATACGCAGACACCCATACACACTTGATACACTTGTATATACAGACACATAAGTACACAAAAAACAAAGACACACCCAAAACATTACTACTGGTACCTCAATCAGTACAGATACACTCACCCATAAGACTAAACTATACAAACCACATACCCCCTTGTGATAAAGAACGCGGATGTCCGAGACTACGTCATCAACGCCATGTGCAAAAGTCATTAAGTATGAGTCATCGGTTTGTGGGAAGCAGGCGGGCGGCGTGAGAATAGCTTGTCTACAAAATTGCTACGTCAGCTACGTCGTGTGCAGAACCAGTGTATAAAATAGAAGGCGTCTCTTGTGAGCTCAGTACCAGTTCACGGGCTGAGTTGGGTATCTACAGCAGTGCTTCAGGCTGGTGTGAGCAGTGTAGTAAGCAGATATTGTTCACGTACTGACTTGGCTAGCTACCGCAGTGAAACAGGTTGGTGTGAGCATTGTTCGTGTAGTAACCAGCTATTTTTCACGTAGTGACTTGGGTAGCTACAACAGTGAAACTTGGTGTGAGCCTTATTCGTGTCGTTGGCCTCTGATAAAACAGTGAAACATTGTATACACCAGAACTTTTTTGTGATTGTAAGAAAGCGAAAAAAACAGTTTATCAATATGACCACCAGATCTACTTTCACGTGTTCAGTGTGCGACAAAGCCTATTGTGATAAGTATACCCTTAATCGTCACATTCGGACCATTCACGAGGGGAAAGACCAAGTATATCCCTGTCAGTTATGTGATAAGGTGTATAAGACGAACGATGGCCTACAAAAACACAAACGAATACGTCATCAGCCACGTATGAATACACCAAACACTGCAATACCAGAGACGACAGCACCACCTGTCTATTTACACCATCATCGTAGTCTAACGCAAGTACCAGACTGCCACCACTGTATCTTCAATGATAACCTTACCCGCCCTAATAGGAACATTCACAATGATTATCCCCGTCAGTTACGTGACAATCTATACAATTCGAACCTACAACGGTACTTACATCACCAGACACCACGAGAAAGGATGACACCCTTAGACACCCTGGCAACACCTCCACTCACAGTAGCAGAGGATATCCAACCAAATGATAGAGACAGCTTTGGCAGCCCTTAAGGCGTACTGCAAGGACCTATCGCTTATGCTACCCAATCAACTGGTAGTATTAGAAAAAAGTGTCGACCACCGCTATCGGGTGGTTTTGGTATGATAAAAAGAAGAATTCAGATATCTTGTATGATATCTCATACATGTCTTTATTCTGGATCCGAAACAAATAAGGTATGTGTGAGGACTTCAACAACAACAGTGTTTTTTGATAGTCAACCACCAGAGCCCAGAAGAATGAAGATCACTAAACCAGAACTTTTTGGTGTTTCACTAATCATCTATGTCATTGATTTTTTTCTTATATCACTAAACTGTTTTTCACTAATCATCTATGTCATTGATTGTTTCTTATATCTCTAAACTGTTTTTCACTAATCATGTATGTCATTGATTTTTCTTATATCACTAAAGTGTTTTGATGAATAATACATTCTTTGATATATTGAAACCAAGTTTTTTTTTTTGTTGATTTTCTTTATTGGTTTTGTTTTCATGACGTTGTCTTGTCGGCTCAGAGCTTACATTACCAGATATGAACAAACTCGAGGGAAAAGTTATGGCAAATACAGAACAGTCAAATGTATAAAACCTAGGAAAAAATAACCAAAGGCGAAAAGACCTAAAGAGAGAAATGTCTCGACCAAGCTTATAAATATTACAACTAAAAGGTTGATCAAAATTCAAACATTATAAAAATAACCAAATATGAAAAACATCGTCCAAAGACAGAAATATTTCAACTAAACTTATAAATAAGTCACCAAAAGGGGAAAAGGTCAAGTACAGAAATAGCTATGGAAAAAGTAAGTCCACAAAACTAAGAAAGAAATGTAACTTCTGTAGTCAATTGTGTCCTATCTGAAAAGACGCTATCAATGTCACCCCTTTCCTTGTTTTACTTTACCAAAGACCTTCACCGTATCTGATACAGAAACCCTTATACAGCACTCATCTCTCCACAGTCTTGGTTGCTTTCTAATACAAAGTGGTTACATCACCAAGAACTTCAAACCTCCAGTGTACACGTGCTCCATTGAAACACCCATGACAGTTAACAACATGTATGGCCATGTAATCTGTGAGTCCATCGGGGATAGTTCATCCGAGTAATCCAAAAGATCCATTTCCCATGGCTGACATCTTCAACTTGCTATAACACAACTTATTCTAATATACACTTTACATGAAATTTCCCAAATTTGGGCTCTATTAAAGATTACGTAATGAGATACACAAAGACACCAAGAACATAGCATACAAAATAATTCACAAATTAAAACTTAAACCATATCAGATGAACCACCCAACAAGTACTACACAAACATATAATAAGGAAACACATGACACACAGAGCTTACAGACAAATCACTTGGACTCAAACAAATTTTGCTTCTTGTACTGTAGAATTCTACCAACACTTCTTTCCTATCACCAAAACTAAACAGCTACCACACAACCACTGGTCATTTGTCCAACATAATACTCATACCCTCGCCAACGACATTAAGGAAATGCATACTAGTTTATTTCTGGTTATAACTGTTTTAATAGAGCAGAGAGATATACATGCTAATTAGACTACAGCTGCCTTCTTCACTGCTGTCCTTTGTTCGATGACTTTTCTTCTGTGGTTGTCCCTCAAGACTGGGTTCAAAATTTTTTCCAGCTCTAGTATACGGCTTTCAAAATTCTCACGTTCTCTGATTACATGATGCCAGTTACCATTGCGTTCTTCGGTGCCAACAGTATGGACTGTCAAGAAGTGAGGTTCTGGTGCAAAATTAACCTGTGGAGGTAAATAAAACACATTGAAACTTACAAGACTGCAATACCTACTACTTCAGTAAAGAAAAAAAACAGTAAAAAAATTCACAAGGAGAAGTGGTAAAAGGCATAAAAACAGACTGTCGACATTCTATTGGTCACGTCTTGAGAAAAGGTAAAGGTATAGTCACTGATGGTTTGTGGTATAGAGAGATGTACATAGAAAACATGTATAACACATAGGTTTTCGGTATTGGTCATGTTTACCAAAATACACATGTGAACTATGATCATTACTACCCATACACACCTTATTCGTTGAAGAGGAACACCTTCGGACACCATCAGTAGGATATTTTTCGTTCCACGTCACATTAATTTTCTTGAGAGACTCTGGGGCATGACTACTAGCCAAAAGGTCAATATCTTCATCTGAAGACGAATCATCACCCCAAGCAAAGGTTGTCTCTGGTACAGCTAAAGCTGGCTGGGTGCCACGAGTAGGTTTCTGGCAGAACAAAATGTCTAATGATAAAGCTGGTGTGAAGAAGCCAGAATCATCCTCCTTCAAAACACTGTCATCTTCATAACAATCTTCATCTTCTGACCACGATGTCCGTCTATCAATTAAAGCTGTCATTGTACCTGGTGAATGGAAGGTGAAAAAAGTTTTACACAAGTAGGTTAAAACGTTAGGATTACAATGTGATTCTATAGAAGAATCTCTGATCACAGACCCATACTACAGATACGACAGTGTGAGTGTAGATTCTACGAGTCACAATTATGGACTGGTGTAATGGTTTTCACTAACAACTGACAAGAGGGTGTTTTTGTGAAACGGGAACTCGACACCGGTGATATGTTAGTAGTAGGGGCTTTAAATCTAATATCTGACAATGTATAAGTATGCATTTCCTTAATGTCGTTGGCGAGGGTATGAGTATTATGTTGGACAAATGACCAGTGGTTGTGTGGTAGCTGTTTAGTTTTGGTGATAGGAAAGAAGTGTTGGTAGAATTCTACAGTACAAGAAGCAAAATTTGTTTGAGTCCAAGTGATTTGTCTGTAAGCTCTGTGTGTCATGTGTTTCCTTATTATATGTTTGTGTAGTACTTGTTGGGTGGTTCATCTGATATGGTTTAAGTTTTAATTTGTGAATTATTTTGTATGCTATGTTCTTGGTGTCTTTGTGTATCTCATTACGTAATCTTTAATAGAGCCCAAATTTGGGAAATTTCATGTAAAGTGTATATTAGAATAAGTTGTGTTATAGCAAGTTGAAGATGTCAGCCATGGGAAATGGATCTTTTGGATTACTCGGATGAACTATCCCCGATGGACTCACAGATTACATGGCCATACATGTTGTTAACTGTCATGGGTGTTTCAATGGAGCACGTGTACACTGGAGGTTTGAAGTTCTTGGTGATGTAACCACTTTGTATTAGAAAGCAACCAAGACTGTGGAGAGATGAGTGCTGTATAAGGGTTTCTGTATCAGATACGGTGAAGGTCTTTGGTAAAGTAAAACAAGGAAAGGGGTGACATTGATAGCGTCTTTTCAGATAGGACACAATTGACTACAGAAGTTACATTTCTTTCTTAGTTTTGTGGACTTACTTTTTCCATAGCTATTTCTGTACTTGACCTTTTCCCCTTTTGGTGACTTATTTATAAGTTTAGTTGAAATATTTCTGTCTTTGGACGATGTTTTTCATATTTGGTTATTTTTATAATGTTTGAATTTTGATCAACCTTTTAGTTGTAATATTTATAAGCTTGGTCGAGACATTTCTCTCTTTAGGTCTTTTCGCCTTTGGTTATTTTTTCCTAGGTTTTATACATTTGACTGTTCTGTATTTGCCATAACTTTTCCCTCGAGTTTGTTCATATCTGGTAATGTAAGCTCTGAGCCGACAAGACAACGTCATGAAAACAAAACCAATAAAGAAAATCAACAAAAAAAAAACTTGGTTTCAATATATCAAAGAATGTATTATTCATCAAAACACTTTAGTGATATAAGAAAAATCAATGACATACATGATTAGTGAAAAACAGTTTAGAGATATAAGAAACAATCAATGACATAGATGATTAGTGAAAAACAGTTTAGTGATATATCATAAGAAAAAAATCAATGACATAGATGATTAGTGAAACACCAAAAAGTTCTGGTTTAGTGATCTTCATTCTTCTGGGCTCTGGTGGTTGACTATCAAAAAACACTGTTGTTGTTGAAGTCCTCACACATACCTTATTTGTTTCGGATCCAGAATAAAGACATGTATGAGATATCATACAAGATATCTGAATTCTTCTTTTTATCATACCAAAACCACCCGATAGCGGTGGTCGACACTTTTTTCTAATACTACCAGTTGATTGGGTAGCATAAGCGATAGGTCCTTGCAGTACGCCTTAAGGGCTGCCAAGCTGTCTCTATCATTTGGTTGGATATCCTCTGCTACTGTGAGTGGAGGTGTTGCCAGGGTGTCTAAGGGTGTCATCCTTTCTCGTGGTGTCTGGTGATGTAAGTACCGTTGTAGGTTCGAATTGTATAGATTGTCACGTAACTGACAGGGATAATCATTGTGAATGTTCCTATTATGACGGGTAAGGTTATCATTGAAGATACAGTGGTGGCAGTCTGGTACTTGCGTTAGACTACGATGATGGTGTAAATAGACAGGTGGTGCTGTCGTCTCTGGTATTGCAGTGTTTGGTGTATTCATACGTGGCTGATGACGTATTCGTTTGTGTTTTTGTAGGCCATCGTTCGTCTTATACACCTTATCACATAATTGACAGGGATATACTTGGTCTTTCCCCTCGTGAATGGTCCGAATGTGACGACTAAGGGTATACTTATCACAATAGGCTTTGTCGCACACTGAACACGTCAAAGTAGATCTGGTGGCCATATTGATAAACTGTTTTTTTCGCTTTCTTACAATCACAAAAAAGTTCTGGTGTATACAATGTTTCACTGTTTTATCAGAGGCCAACGACACGAATAAGGCTCACACCAAGTTTCACTGTTGTAGCTACCCAAGTCACTACGTGAAAAATAGCTGGTTACTACACGAACAATGCTCACACCAACCTGTTTCACTGCGGTAGCTAGCCAAGTCAGTACGTGAACAATATCTGCTTACTACACTGCTCACACCAGCCTGAAGCACTGCTGTAGATACCCAACTCAGCCCGTGAACTGGTACTGAGCTCACAAGAGACGCCTTCTATTTTATACACTGGTTCTGCACACGACGTAGCTGACGTAGCAATTTTGTAGACAAGCTATTCTCACGCCGCCTGCTTCCCACAAACCGATGACTCATACTTAATGACTTTTGCACATGGCGTTGATGACGTAGTCTCGGACATCCGCATTCTTTATCACAAGGGGGTATGTGGTTTGTATAGTTTAGTCTTATGGGTGAGTGTATCTGTACTGATTGAGGTACCAGTAGTAATGTTTTGGGTGTGTCTTTGTGTACTTATGTGTCTGTATATACAAGTGTATCAAGTGTGTATGGGTGTCTGTGTATGGTTGTCTTTGTCTTTGTCTTTGTTTGTAGGTGTGTAGTTGTGTATTTGTTTATGGGTGTGTACTTGTGTATAGTTGTGATGACAGTAGTAATGGTATGGGTGTGTGTGTCTGCACATGTGTATATCTGTTGATAGTGACAGTAGTAATGGTATGGGTGTGTGTCTTTGAGTTTGTAGTAGGTGTGTATTTGTGTAATTGTGTATAGTTGTTGTTGTGACAGTAGTAATGGTATGGTTTGTCTGTGTATGGTTGTCTTTGTCTTTGTCTTTGTTTGTAGGTGTGTATTTGTTTATGGGTGTGTACTTGTGTATAGTTGTGATGACAGTAGTAATGGTATGGGTGTGTCTTTGTGCTTGGCTGTCTTTGTATTTGTCTTTGATTGTTCTTGTGTATTTGTTTATGGCTGTGTACTTGTTGTGATGACAGTAGTAATGGTATGGGTGTGTCTTTGTGCTTGTCTGTCTTTATGTGTATGTCTGTATGTACAAATGTATCAAGTGTGGTTGTCTTTGTGTTTGTAGGTGTGTATTTGTGTAATTGATTATGGGTGAGTGTGTCTGTCCTTGTTTGCTTCTTTGTTTTCCTGTGTCTGTACTTGAGTGGTTGTTTTATAGCTGTGTGTGGTTGACTTTGTGCTTGTATGTGTGTACACGTGTGTGTATAGTTGTGATGACAGTAGTAATGGTATGGGTTGTCTGTGTATGGTTGCCTTTGTGTTTGTATGTGTGTGTGTGTGTGACCCTCTTTGTGTCTTTGATTATGGGTGTGTACTTGTGTATAGCTGTTGTTGTGACAGTAGTAATGGTATGGTTTGTCTGTACTTCTGTCTCTGTATGTGTGTACGTGTGTGTGTGTGTGTGTGTGTGTTTCGTTGTCTTTGTATTTGTGTGTATCAATTATGTACTTGGTTGTCTTTGTGCTTGTCGCTAATATTGGTAGTACTATTATCACTACTATTGATTCTTCTTCACTCTACCCACCACCATTGCACTATACGTACTTTCCCCTACAATTTACGTGTCACTTCGACTACTTGACCACCGCTTGACCACTGCTTGACCACGTCATCGATCACTTTAATCACTACCATAATCTTAGGCACATCGTCCTCTACAATTTAAGTGGTCACTCGACCACTTGACCACTACTTGACCACTGCTTGACCACTACTTGACCACTAATTTACCACCCTTTAAGCATCACCATATCATTACAATCACTTTTCCCTAAAATTTCCCTAAATTTTTCCTCACTTAACCACCGCTTGACCACTCTGACCACTACTTGACCACTACTTGATCAGTAATTTACCACTAATTTAAGCATTACCATGTCACTACGACCAATTTTCCCTAAAATTTTCCTTACTTGACCACTTGACCACTGCTTGACCACTGCTTGACCACTAATTTACCACTCTTTAATCATCACCATCTCATTACAATCACTTTTCCCTAAAATTTCCCTAAAATTTTCCTCACTTGACCACTGCTTGACCACTACTTGACCACTAATTTACCACTAATTTAAACATTACCATGTCACTACGACCAATTTCCCCTAAAATTTTCCTTACTTGACCACTTGACCACTGCTTGACCACTGCTTGACCACTAATTTACCACTCTTTAATCATCACCATCTCATTACAATCACTTTTCCCTAAAATTTCCTTACTTGACTACTTGACCCTTACTTGACCACTTGACCACTGGTTGACTCAACACCTCTCATTCATCACTTTGCCTAAAATATTCCTTACTTGACTACTTGACCCTTACTTGACCACACCACGGTTAACCATGTGTATTGCAGAACTCCTTTTACAATTATACCCCCCTATATCCCTCACTACTGATCACAATACCCTTACAGATGATATTAAATCTCTTATAGATTCCTTGTAATCGGGAAATACACACCCTTTACCTTCATACCATCACACATTAATGATAGCCACCACATCTTACTCATGAGTATAACCACGACCCCATCACACCCTTGTTCAATACCACGCACACATTATGTCTACGCCACCACCATATACCATGAGTAGAAGAATAACCACGGACCCATCACACCCTTGTTCGTCACTATTCACACATTATATCTACACCACCACCATATACCCATGAGTAGAAACCACGACCCATCACACCCTTGTTCATCACCACGCACACATTATATCTACACCACCACCATATACCCATGAGTAGAAACCACGACCCATCACACCCTTGTTCATCACTACGCACACATTCATATCTACACCACCACCATATACCCATGAGTAGAAACCACGACCCATCACACCCTTGTTCATCACTACGCACACATTCATATACTCCTTTCTAAAATATATACCCCTCCCTCAGCCGTGCCCTCTCTTTAAGTACTACCACTCATCTCACAACCTCGCTTTCCAGAACATTTTACCTTAATTACTTCCCCACCAGGCAGCGCCAAAAATTTCGTTCCCACGAAAAAAAGTTCCCACACGCCGTTTCACCCCACAAAAAAAAAAAAAAAATTTCACCGAGTCGACATTTCCCCCTTTCAACCTAACACCCTACATTACCCTCCAAATTACCCTAGCTGTTTACCCTGGAATCATGTGGCAAGTGCACGTCCTATACTACTCAGGATGACGGTATATACATTCACTCACGCTCAGATGGTGGCCTCTATAATGCTCAGAAATTGAATTAGGAGGGTACTAATCAGAGAGTTGCTTTTTGCGGATGATGCTGCGATTACGACCCACTCGGAGGAAGAATTACAACATCTACTATCTGCATTCTCCAATGCTTGTTCTGAATTTGGTTTAACAATTAACAAAAAGAAGACACAGATTATGTCACAAGGTGCACATGGTGTACCATCAATCTTTATTTACGACGCCGAACTGGAGATAGTAGACCATTTTACATATCTAGGATCAGAGGTAAATAGCAAATTATCCCTCGATCAGGAAATCAACTTCAGGATTGGCAAGGCAGCAACAACAATGAACATGTTAGCAAAAAGAGTCTGGGAGAACAGGAAGCTTACTGCCAAAACAAAAGTCCTCGTCTACCAAGCCTGTGTCCTTAGTACTCTTCTTTATGGCAGTGAAACCTGGACAACTTACTCACGCCAAGAGAAACGTTTAAACAGCTTTCATATGCAGTGTCTGCGAAGAATACTTGGTATTAAGTGGCAAGACAAAATCACAAATACTGAAGTATTGGAAAGATCAGGTTGTGTGACGATGTATTCCATGCTCAGTCTTCGTAGACATAGATGGATAGGACATGTTAGGAGGATGCATGATGGTAGAATACCAAAGGACATCTTTTTTGGTGAATTACAGACGGGTAGGAGATCTCAGGGTCGGCCTCTACTACGATACAAAGATGTGTGTAAGCGGGACATGATTGATACAGACATAGATAATGCACATTGGGAGCAAGTCGCCGCTGAACGTGTTGCATGGAGGGCAAACATCAGAAATGGAATAAAGACAAAGGAGAAAATGATTGCAGATAAAGCACACACAGAGCGTGATAGACGTAAGATGGTGCACAATGGTGGAAATGACCATGTTTTCACATGCACCTACTGTGGGCAAACATTTGCAGCAATAATTGGCCTTACCAGCCACACTCGCCACAATGTACCAAACTATCGTCTTTCAAGACGAAAAGCTGCCAAATAATCTGAAGTTTGTACGCAAAAGACATTGCTCTACAAGCCATCGAACCTTTCTTTACACCACTGGTTGTAAAGCCAAAAACACAGAGAGAACATCTGACTGCTACGGTTAAAGCCGTTATTCCAAAACATTTGACATG
Organism: Cepaea nemoralis; assembly: GCA_014155875.1. Classification (NCBI taxonomy): domain Eukaryota; kingdom Metazoa; phylum Mollusca; class Gastropoda; order Stylommatophora; family Helicidae; genus Cepaea; species Cepaea nemoralis. Next base: position 124,993 of record JACEFZ010005703.1, read on the forward strand.
TTTTCGAGACACAAAAAAAACAAAAAAAACAGGATGTAGAGCAATAATGTCAGTTTGTCCATGTTGTCTCTCCTGCCCACCATGGTACGAAACCCTTGGTGCTGCTTGTGGAATAACGGCTTTAACCGTGGCAGCCAGATGTTCTCTGTGTGTTTTTGGCTTTACAACCAGTGGAGTAAAGAAAGGTTCGATGGCTTCAAGAGCAATGTCTATTGCGTACAAAAAGCAGATTGGACTCCATATAATTGCTTCACTTCAGTCAGTAGGGCAAGGTGGCTTCTCAACGGTGGCAGTCATCAGCAACGCCTTACTGGGGGATGTTTGGGGCTTTATTGCACACAGATGTGTGTGCTCTTGTATGTGAAAAATATTACACAACCCTGTTTCACTCCCGTTTCCACTGAGAACCAGTCAGAGTTGCCTGATTCTGTTCTCACGCAGCAACGTTGGTATATTTGGTCGGAAAACCATAGATGTTAAGTAGATTCCAAAGTGAAGGACGGTGGATACTGTCGAAGGCTTTTTGAAAGTCGACAAAGTTGGTGATTAATTTCGACTGGAATTCTACAGAGTCTTCAATGATTATTCTAAGAGTGAAAATTTGGTCTATACATGACCGATTTGGTCTGAAGCCAGCTTGTTTTTCTCTGAGCCTTTCAACTATATACTTTTTCAATCTCTCAAGTAACATGCTACAAAAAAGTTATCCTGGTACTGACAGTAGGGTGATACCACGCCAGTTATTACAATCATACATATCACCCTTTTTTGTTTTGGCAGTTTAAAAATTACGTCATCCTTCCACTGTTGTGGTGGGGATTCGTTTTGTCAGATTTCATTAATCAACTGTAACAAAAGTTGTAAGGTATTCTCATCTGCTGCTTTGAGCATTTCACCTGAGATGTCGTCTTCACCAACAGCTTTGTTGTTCTTCAATTTTTTTTATGGCTACTTTAATCTCTTCCATGGTGAATGACTCACAGGAGGCATCTAGTGGTGGCATGGTGATTTCTCCATCCAGGTTGGGAACACTGTCAGGCTGCGGTCTATTTAATATTTCTTTGAAATGCTCTGCCCATCGTTGCTTTTGGTGGTCCTCGGATAACAGTAGTTTACCTTGTTTGTCTTTGATGGGTTTGTTTGGTGTAGGTGAGTGATTGAGTTAACATTTTTAATAAAGAGCACTAATATAATAATAATAATAATAATAATAATAATAATAATAATAATAATAATAATAATAATAATAATAATAATAATAAAAAAGTTAGTTAGAAACATCCATTTATTCTTCCTACATATGTTGGTGATAATATAAAAATACTGAAACTAAAAAAAAAAAAAATCGACATGTTTTCTGCCTTTAGACTGGAACAGTAGAAAGTAATGAAACTTCTGAATGTGCAGAAGAAACTGCTTTGTCTTGCACGGTTTTGCCATCTACCTTTGAGGAAAATGCACCACAATCGACCCTAAAAAGCAACAAAAATTTTTGGAAAGCACAAAAACAAAAAGTACCAACTGTTTTTATTACAAATGCAACAAGGTAGCACATTGTAATTTATTATTATCATTTCATATTACAATGAAATAGCATGAGCCGCATTTCTGAAAATGAAGACTATCTTATGCAATACGTCGCTATCAATGAATGTAAGAAAGAGGGTGCTGAAATGCTATATAGAACCAGTGTTGCTGTATGGCAGCGAATCTTGGAATGTAAATGAACAAATTAGGAAGAACTTATAAGCAACAGAGATGTTGTTTTTAAGACGAATGTTGCGAATTTCTTGGACTGCCAGAGTAACTAACAACGATTGCCTGAAAGAGGCTAATGAAACTAGAACACTATATACAATAATAAGAAAGAGACAAACAGCTTTCTTTGGTCATGTGATGAGAAGAGAGGCATTGGAGAACATCGTGACAACTGGAAAGATCGAGAGGAAGAGAGGCAGAGGCAGACCAAGAGAAATGATGCTGGACAGATTGAGACGGTGGCATGGAGGAATATCATCAGCAGAGTTGATCCAGAACACCAAAGACCGAGATCTGTGGAGAGCCATGAACGCCTACGTCAGCTGGCACGGAACTTGATGATGATGATGATGATGATTACAATGAAGTTTATTCCAGATCCGCCAAATCCCAATCAGAACTACTCTCGAGCCAAAAAAGTACTAAATTGCAATAATATTTTTTGGGAAATCACTAAAACAAGCTCTGGCGGTATTCATTCAAAGTGTTATAAAGTAGCACATTATAATTTATTATTATCACTGAATATTAGAATGAAGTTTATTCCAGATCTGCCAAATCTCAGTCAGACAACTCCTCTTCAGTTTCTGTAGCTATTTCCTGCTGTGTTTCCTCTTGCAATGATAATGATGATGATTGAAAGAAACGTGTATATGATTCCTGTGATCCAATTTTTCGTAGAATATCCTTAGGTAGTTTTTAATCAAGGCGGCATTTGCCATATCTTTTCATTCCATATCTAATAGTCAAAACAGCTGTCAAACTCTTTATGCTCAGTCTATTCCGCAATTTTGATTTTATAAATCCCATCTGACTGAAAATACATTCCACGTCCGCATTAGAATGAGGTAAAATGAGCACAGTTAAAGCTAAATCTGTAAGATCTTGGAGAGGATTTTCACCGGTGGCATCCCTGTATGAGGCTATTTCTGCCCACAGTCCAAGTATGTCAGAGGTCTGTGCCACTGCATATGATGAAGTTTTCTTCACTGGAAATCGATACGGGTGAGAGTAGCTGCATCTTCTACAAATATTTTTGCAAGATCCAATATACAGGGCGTCATTGGCTGTAGACATTCACTTCCACTAAGACATGACATGAACTGCAAAACTCGAACGTTATCGGGCAAGCGTAATCGCAGCTGTGTCAACAGCTCTATTAAAAACTGGATGCACCTTCCACGAATTTCTTTCTCATCAGGAAACTTGTAGCCTGCTATTTCTTTCTCAAACTCATAACCTAGATTGGGATTAGGATCTAAATAATCTTGAATAGCATCACTTTCTGCTATTTTTTCCCCCAGGAATAACAATCTTTGAACTGATAGAATCAGTAAGTTGGACAAGATCGCTGAGTAGTTTTGTTGGATCCTGTATATCTGCTTCGAATTTCTTATTCACACTTTGAACTTCTCCGAGAATATGCTTGAGAAATATGAGATATACATAGTTTTTCATGTCGCTAAACATAGAATGTAGAAGGTCTGCTGTATAACAGCGCTCGTTGAGTCTTGCTATATCAAAATGAGTTCTGAGTTCGACCCACTGCTGCAATATTCTGACAATGGCAGATTGAATGGACATCCATCGTGTCTGGCTTAATTGAGCAACCTTCAGCGGATGTTGTCCATCATTTAATAAAGCAAAAAGCTCCTTGTACTTTGCTTGACGAAGACTTGAGTGAGAAAATCCAGTTATATGTTTCTCTAATCATGAACTCTATGTTCCTGGGCAGACAAGCAGCTGCAGCTTGTGACACTGCCAGCTGAAGGGAATGACATACACACCTAACTAGTACCAGATGAGGAACTTCGGATTTTAATTTTGTATATACTCCATTGTTTACACCTGTCATAACAGATGCATTGTCAGTGCCGAGTGCAACTAGTCTTTGCAACTCAAATCCATTCTTGTTTAAACAATCTTTTAACGCATTGCATATTGCCTGCGCGTTGCAGTCACTCACTTCAACTAAATCGTATTAAAGGGAGTTAAATTACTTGAATATTGCACGGTAATGTACTACTAGACTGTTTTACTCCTTCACTTCAGTTCAAATTCGGCTTTTTAGTGTCCCCAAAATGATTTATTAAAGTAGTTTTTACCCACCCAAAAAAGCAATAAAAAGCACCCAAAAAAAAATAATTGTCAAGGTCAATGTAGGCATAGACAGTATACAGCATGGAGAAAACAATCAACGAAAATACTAACGCATATTTGACAACTGCGTCAAGCATGGCTAAGAGATCATGGCCTCCACAAGACGTACTCGAATGGGTAGTAGTAGAACAAGAAGCCAAGAACGCGATCGTCATATCAGGATACGAACATGGAACAAAATTGCAAAGGGCAGTCTCCGTGCTGCATGGGTAGACAGCATTCGGAAGTCACACTTGACATGTTTCACCAGGATGTATGCATCCGGACACGCGGTGTAAAGGGTCATGGCCAGCTGGCAAGCAACGTACGATATAACCAATACAAGCGGCAACGTGCACTGACATGTCCGATTTTGTCAATGTAGTCCGGACCCAACTGGCTGATACCGACGCGTCTCTGATCTAGTTTGATTACATGAAGTGAAAGTGAAGCCTGGCCAAGCATGTCGATGTTGTCTTCAAGGGCTGGCGAGAAAGGAGATTTGCAACCAGCTCGTCTTAGTAGCAATGACTGGCTGACTGTTTGGCACCTTGCCGTCTTGACAGACGATAGTTTGTAAATTGGAGGTATATCTCTCCATAACACAAAGCCTGGGCTGAGGGCTGAGTTTAGAGTCCATGTGGTGCCCTTGCAGCATGATCCCCCTCTCAGCATATCTGGTTTACTCCAGAGGAAAGGTGACAACAATACATCTGGAACAATACAAGCTGCAGAAGCAGCCGCATCAGCAAAGCAATACTCTAACTGTCCGCATGTCGGACCTTCCATCCTAGACCAATCGCCGACTAAGGCTTAGGGCCTGGTCTGCCCTGCCATGACATTTAGTCTCTAGATTGCATTTCCTCACACTAGGGTAAGGCTTGCACCCTCCCAATTGCAATCCTCCATTCAAAGCCGTTGGTACAATGTGGGGTGTCGGATTTGGTGATCGCCGCCCAAAATTCGGTGCTAACAGAAAGCAGGTAGTACCATCAAGTCACATATCTTACTCTATCGAAAGCCTGTGTGTAGTCAATGAAGCAACCATGTAGGTCTTTGTTTATTTCTATCGAACACTTCATAGATGTTTTCGCATAACGCGTTCCGACATCATCTGTATTAAATGTGGAAACATTTGTTGATTTTTAATTATGGTGTGAACGTCGGTTTAGAAAGCAATGGCAAACCACTGACCCCAAACTTGCCTTGCAAATCACAAATGGCGGAAAATGATGGGGCTGATTACAACATCCTCTGAAGGACATGCAACAACATTCTTTGAGAGGTTGAATCGGTCAGCTCTACTAGAATACGATCACAAGTGATGAAATGGACGTTGCTGCCAAATGTCCGCCAGCACTCAATCAACACTCGCATCGGCGTGTATTTGTTGTTTATGTGATGATGAAGACTGTAACAGTACCAACTGTTGTCCCATATCTGTTTCCGGGCCACTAACTTGTTGGTTAGTGGTATAGGTTTGATCCACATCGGGGCGGATGCGGATTTATAAATATTGAAATTGGGCTGGCAGGTCAACCCAGCCTAAAATTGGTACTAAAATGTTCTTTGGAAGTGAAAACGGCCGGAGTGGACTGACAAGATCACCATATGCCCTTAACTGACTGACAAGATCACCATATGCCCCTCACTGACTGACAAGATCACCATATGCCCCTCACTGACTGACAAGATCACCATATGCCCCTCACTGACTGACAAGATCACCATATGCCCCTCACTGACTGACAAGATCACCATACGCCCTTCACTGACTGACAAAAGCACCATATGCTCCTCACTGACTGACAAGATCACCATATGCCCCTCACTGACTGACAAGATTCACCATATGCCCTTCACTGACTGACAAGTCACCATATGCCCCTCACTGACTGACAAGATCACCATATGCCCCTTCACTGACTGACAACATCACCATATGCCCCTTCACTGACTGACAAGATCACCATATGCCCCTCACTGACTGACAAGATCACACCATATGCCCCTCACTGACTGACAAGATCACCATATGCCCCTCACTGACTGACAAGATCACCATATGCCCTTCACTGACTGACAAGATCACCATATGCCCCTCACTGACTGACAAGATCACCATATGCCCCTCACTGACTGACAAGATCACCATATGCCCCTCACTGACTGACAAGATCACCATATGCCCGTCACTGACTGACAAGATCACCATATGCCCTTCACTGACTGACAAGATCACCATATGCCCTTCACTGACTGACAAGATCACCATATGCCCCTCACTGACTGACAAGATCACCATATGCCCGACTCACTGACTGACAAGATCACCATATGCCCCTCACTGACTGACAAGATCACCATATGCCCCTCACTGACTGACAAGATCACCATATGCCACTCACTGACTGACAAGATCACCATATGCCCCTCACTGACTGACAAGATCACCATATGCCCGTCACTGACTGACAAGATCACCATATGCCCTTCACTGACTGACAAGATCACCATATGCCCCTCACTGACTGACAAGATCACCATATGCCCCTCACTGACTGACAAGATCACCATATGCCCCTCACTGACTGACAAGATCACCATATGCCCTTCACTGACTGACAAGATCACCATATGCCCTTCACTGACTGACAAGATCACCATATGCCCTTCACTGACTGACAAGATCACCATATGCCCTTCACTGACTGACAAGATCACCATATGCCCTTCACTGACTGACAAGATCACCATATGCCCGTCACTGACTGACAAGATCACCATATGCCCTTCACTGACTGACAAGATCACCATATGCCCTTCACTGACTGACAAGATCACCATATGCCCTTCACTGACTGACAAGATTACCATATGCCCTTCACTGACTGACAAGATCACCATATGCCCCTTACTGACTGACAAGATCACCATATGCCCCTCACTGACTGACAAGATCACCATATGCCCCTCACTGACTGACAAGATCACCATATGCCCTTCACTGACTGAAAAGATCACCACATGCCCCTCACTGACTGACAAGATCACCATATGCCCCTCACTGACTGACAAGATCACCATACGCCCTTCACTGACTGACAAGGTCACCATATGCTCCTCACTGACTGACAAGATCACCATATGCCCCTCACTGACTGACAAGATCACCATATGCCCCTCACTGACTGACAAGATCACCATATGCCCCTCACTGACTGACAAGATCACCATATGCCCTTCACTGACTGACAAAATCACTATATGCCCCTCACTGACTGACACGATCACCATATGCCCCTCACCCGTGCGCCTTAAGGCTTATAAATAAATTAACATACACTCTGAGCATATACGCCGTATTATAGATAGACAGGCTTAATGGCAGAGAAACGTATACATTTGAGAGAAAGATACATCATGATGTACATACAAGCAGGCAGACAGACAGAAAGACACACGGTAATTTGGGGCATTCCGGTAGACAGACAGACAGACAGACAGACAGACAGACAGACAGACAGACGGGCTGACGGACGGACGGACAGACGGGCGGACGGGCGGGCGGGCGGACGGACGGGTGGCTGGATGGATGAATGGATGGATGGGTCGATCGATCGATCGATCGATAGATAGACAGACAGACAGACAGACAGACAGACAGACAGACAGATAGATAGATAGATAAATAGATAGATAGATAGATAGATAGATAGATAGATAGATAGATAGATAGATAGATAGATAGATAGATAGATAGATAGATAGATAGATAGATAGAGAGATAGATAGATAGATAGATAGATAGACATCAAATCAAATCAAATCAACTTTATTTAAAATGAGTCACACAAAACAAAGGAGCACGCAGGCCCGTCTTACATTCGGCCCTTCCAATCACTCATCTTTCGTTCATCAAGAGCATTACACATTCACATAGGAAGAAGAAAAAAAAACATTGTGAAATGAATGTTGTAAACATCAACAAGGCAAATTACCATGTTGTGAGGCGCATATCCCACCTACCCACACATCACCCCACCCACACACACCCCACCTACCAACACACACACACCCAGGGTCACATACACACACCACCAACTGACCCATTCTCCTCATGCACATCCCCCACCCACACACACCCAGGGAGACATACATACCCCACCAACCGACCCATCCACCTCCCGCACATCCCCACCCACACACACTGCCCTCACCTGTTACCCCAACCCAAACACACTCCCCGCCCACACAAACACCCCCCACCAACCCACACATCCCAAGCCCACCCACATACACATCCTAATCCACACACCCATACCCCCACAAATCCTCTCCCCACCCAAACCTCCAACCACCCATCCCCCAACAACACCTCTATCGACCACATATCCCCCAATCACGCACACACATCCCCCACCAACCCACACATCGCACACCCACTCACACATCCCCAAACCATACACACACATCCCCACCAACTGACATCTCCCTACCCACACACACACATCTTCCTAACCACCTATACATCCCCAATCCACTCACACACACCACACAACCCATACATACATCATTCACCCATCCACACATGCCCTAAGCCACATCCCCCACCACAAACATCCCTTACCCGCACATCACACATCCCCTACCACACAATATTCCCAACCCACCCACCACACACACATATCCCTCACCCACACATCCCACACCCACATATCCCTCACCCACACATCCCACACCCACATACCACCACATATCCCCCATTTGATCTTGGACACACTACACAATATCCCCCACCCATATACCACATAATGTCCCCACCCACACCCACACAGATACCCTCACCCATCCACCCGCACACACCCCCACCCACACACCACACAAATCCCCCACCCACACACATCCCCCACCATACACCCACACATATCCCCAACCAACACACCACACACCTCTCCCCACCGACACACACTCCCCACCCATCGACCAACACACACTCACTCACATATCCTCCACTACGCACTCACACACCACCAACCAAATATCTCTCGATCACACATACCCCCACACACACACATCCTCCATCCACTCACGCATCCCGCCCCGACACATACAGATCCCTCACGCACCTACACATCCCTAAGCCACTCACACATCCCCTACCCACACACCCCACCACCCACACATGCTTCCCCCAACCATCACACATTCCCTACTCACCCACATACATACCCCACCCACACACACACATTCCCGCACCCATCAAACAATCCCCCTCCCACACACCACACACTGTTCCCCCACCCACACACATATCCTCACCACCCACCACAAACATACCCACACCCACACATCATGCACACATCCCCAACCAACACACCACACACATATCCCAAACCCACAAACCATACACTTCTCCCCACCCGCCCTTACATCCCCAATCCATCCACACACATCCCTTACCCACACAACCCAGCAACCTACACATACTTCCCCCAAACCACCCACACATCTCCACCCACCCAATAATCTCCACTAACCCACACATATCCCCCACCCGCACACACATCCCCAGCACCCGTCCCATACACACATCCTCCACCCATACACACATCCCACACACTCATTCCCACACCTCTACTTTCACCCCTAGACATCCATCCACACATCCCACCAACACCCACAAATCTCACTACCCACCAACACCCCAACCCATCCATACGCATACCCCCACCCAAACACCCACACTTCCCCCACACACACATATCCCCACACTCACACACATCCTCCACACACAGACTCACACATCCTCAATATAGACAGACAGACAGACAGACAGACAGACAGACAGACAGACAGACAGACAGACAGACAGACAGGCAGACAGGCAGGCAGGCAGGCAGGCATGCAGATAGATAGATAGATAGATAGATAGATAGATAGATAGATAGATAGATAGATAGATAGATAGATAGATAGATAGATAGATAGATAGATAGATAGATAGATAGATAGATAGATAGATAGATAGATAGATAGATAGATAGATAGATAGAACTTTATTTTCAAAGGGTTAAGAATTGGGCACGCAGGCCCGTCTAACATTCTGCCCTTCTATCACTCTCTTTCATACATTATTTCATTCACACATCATTCAAGGCTAACAAAGAACAGCAACAATATAAAAGATATGCATTATAAAGGCATGGGCAAAATGCGAACATCAAAACTACACGACACAGTAATATTAGATAATGGTCTGACACTTGTTATTAGCCATGTGGAATATACTGGCCTACAAAAAGGGGATTGGCTGTTATACTAGGGTTTTGTTATTATTATTATTATCTCTATTATTAAGGGGGAAGGTAATCCGTATTGAGATAGTGTTCGAATAATTTGCGATTATATGAATAGGGATTGGTGATGTCTTTGATTTCTTGTGGAAGATTGTTCCACAGCTGAGCTGCAGAGTACGTTAAGCTTGTTTTGTATAAGTCAATCCTAGGCTTCGGAATGTGTAGTATATTTAAACGTTTACTGTGTCTAGCATTATATTTAAACAATGGCCGAAAGGTAATTTGGGGCATTCCGATGCAGGATTTTGTGAATTAGTTTAGCTTTATTGAAAAGCAGGCGTTTGCGGAATGGTAGTAACTGAAGGCGTTTATACAGGCTAGGATTGTCAGATAAATGTTTGCTATAAATTAGACTCATGGCCCGTTTATGGAGTGAGTAAAGTCGCTTGGTGTTTAAATTAGAACAACCATCCAAGATTGTAGAGCAGTAGTCAAAGTGTGTCTGTATATGAGAAGTATAGAATAGTTTCCTTGTGTCCTCATCAAGGATGTTTTTAATTTTGGCGAGTTGGTAGACTTTTTTCGCTGGTTGTTTAATGAGCGCTTGAACGTGGGAATTAAAGGTTAGGTTTCTATCAATGATTAGGCCTAATGTTTGTGTGCTCAATTACACTTTCTACTGGCATGTTATCGATGTGAAGTTGAAGTGATGTGTGTGAGCTTAGAGTTTGAAGTCTTTGTCTGGTTATTAATAACATTGCTTTTGTTTTAGTGATGTTAATTTGCATACGGTTTGAATAGCTCCACCTAACTACATTATTTAATTCTTGTTGTAAAGACGACTCCAGTAAAATACAGTTTTCAGCGTTTGTGTACACCATACAGTTATCTGCAAATAGATCGCAAGACGACGAAAGATGCAAAGGTAGATCGTTAATATATATATGACAAATAATAGAGGGCCACGAATAGAGCTTTGCGGTACTCCAATATTGAAGGTAGTGGTTTGAGACAGAGATTTATTATGTGATACTTCTTGCTTTCTGTTTGATAGAAAAGATGATATTAGAGTGACTACATTAAGGCCAATTTTCATTGTCTCGAGTTTTTTAATTAAAATAACTAGATAAATATAGATAGATAGATAGATAGATAGATAGATAGATAGATAGATAGATAGATAGATATATAGATAGATAGATAGATAGATAGATAGATAGATAGATAGGTAGGTAGGAGGCAGGCAGGCAGGCAGGCAGGCAGGTAGATAGATAGATAGATAGATAGATAGATAGATAGATAGATAGATAGATAGATAGATAGATAGATAGATAGATAGATAGATAGATAGATAGATAGATAGATAGATAGATAGATAGATAGATAGATAGAGAGATAGAGAGATAGATAGATATGAACGAAGAACGGACTTTATTTTCAAAGGGTAACAGATTGGGCACGCAGGCACGTCTTACATTAGGCAATTCCAATCACTAATCTTTCGTTCATTAACAGTGGGGGGAAAAACATTCAACTAGGAAAAAGACATTGTCAAATGAATGTTGTAGACATAAGCAATGCATATTCCATGTTATGAGACACAACCTCCACCCACCCACACATCCCCATCCTCCTACACATCCACCACCCAACCAGACACAACCTCCATGCACACATACATGCCTCCACCCATCCACCGATCCCCCACACAAACGTCCCCATCCACACATATCCCCCACCTACACACATCACCCCACCCACCACACATTCCCCCCCCCACACACGTCCCCCACCCACAACCACACCCAGGCACACATACATGCACCCACTTACCCATCCCCCACCCACGCACATCCACTCACCTACATAAATCGCCCCACCCACACACACATCCTCCACCCATCCCATAACCCACCAACACTAGAACACAATGTAGACAGACAGACAGACAGACAGACAGACAGACAGACAGACAGACAGACAGACAGACAGACAGACAGACAGTTAGCTCACTGTCAATCTCAGCCTGTCTGTCCATCTAGCTATCTGGGTAGGTAGATTGAGTACAAAGGTAAGTTAGGCTACTTATGTAGGTAGGCAGTTACGTAGGTAGATAATTAGATCGGTAGGTAGGTTTGGTGGAAAAGTAGGTAGGTCTGAACTAAAATTTCCGAAGCGTGCAAACGTGATTAATATTAGATAGTGTCACAATGACCAAGCCAAGATCTAATTACAAACATTTCCCCTTTCCATTTCCAGAACTTTTCTTTCAAAGAAATCTAAGCGTGAACGCTGTAGAAAAGCAAGGTAGTTAAAAATGTAAAAGTGATCAAATCAAGTGTACTCTTCGCCCGACAACATTCACATAAGAAATGTGAAGACAAAGTGGTATGTATGAGGTAATACATTCTGACAAGCAGAAGGCGCTATTTGATTACACGGAAAAAGCTCACTGGATTGAATAGACATTGTCTAAAAACCGCCTCGATTTGTTCTAATTCCTAATCAATACTGGAGAGCGTTATCTTGGAGTCTTTCTTCTCCATTGATGTGAATTGTTTATTTTCTCTGCTGCCAAGAGCAGCCACCGTTCATTCTTCAGCCATGTTGGATGATCGTCATCAGGGTTATCATGTGACACTTGGTACCAAGGCGGCCGCAGTAATGTAGTGGCTATCACACTTGCCCTACGGCACGGTTGTTATGTGTTCGAATCCTCATCTAGACGAGTTTTTATTTTAAATTGTTCTTTGTTTCGAAGTCCACCAAATGTAAATTGGGTACCAGAAAGTGCAACGGAAAATAAATGCGATTGGGCGTGATGTTGACCATTTCATTCATCGAATGCCGATTGGTCTATACAAGTGTAGGGCCAGCACCATATACCCACTACGCTTGAAGACGTGTCAAATCATCGTTGACTTTCTACTTGTATTCAACATCTCAGGGGATCGGCTGTAGGCCAGTAGCTAATCTGCTTGCCTGCCGGTCTGCTGGCCAAGTGTTGCGATTCAGGTCGATTCGAATTATTGCTTTACTGTTTAAGATCCAAGGATGGATAAATCGTCCATTTCGAATTTCCTGTAACTGACATAGGCTTATAAAGTATGCTATAGTTAAAATATCAATACAGTAGTGTATTTTTCCTTTGCAACTCTCTTTAATTTGATATATAATACAACATACCTGCAACCATATTAACAACTTTTAAGTAGTAGCTGAGACGCACCTCTACTTCACCTTTTCCCGCCATCGTTTGTGTTTCGTGTACACCTACTTCTTGTGTAGCTCTGAATATGTTAGATGATCATGACTCCACGTAAGCGACTGAAAAGTACATGTACGTTACCATTTCACTCAGTATACCCATGCGAATCGTGCGTTGGTGACTGTTGTTATCATGTGAAATCGTTGTTTTTGTTTATTTATCTGTTTGTTTATAAGCAACACTATTTCTTACACAATGCTTCATTTCCACTTAAAATAGGCACCCGTATTACATACACATCAACACAATTTTTACAATGTCTACTGCGTGGCTTAAGATCATGCCTCTCCACAGATTTCAAGTCATTTGTGTTGTGGATCAGTTCTATTGATGCTATCCCTGTATACCACCGTCTTAGACGATCCAGCATCAGATCCTTGCCGCAGGGAAATGGACTACTATGGGTGTCACAATAAATTAACTACTATTGATGTCCCAATACATTAACTGCTATGGGTGTCACAATAAATGAACTACTATTGGTGTCACAATAAATGGAGCACTATGGGTGTCACAATAAATGGAGCACTATGGGTGGTCACAATAAATGGAGCATAATGGGTGTCACAATAAATGAACCACTAGGGATGTCACAACAAAATTAACTACTATGGGTGTCACAATAAATGAACTGCCATGGGTGTCACAATAAATGAACTACTATTGATGTCCAAATAAATGAACTTCTATGGGTGTCACAATAAATGACGTACTGCGGATGTCACAATAAATGAACCACTATGCGTGTCACAATAAATGGACTACTATTGGTGTCCCAATAAATGAACTACTATGGATGTCACAATAATTGAACTGCAATGGGTGTCACAATAAATGAACTTCTATGGATGTCACAATAAATGAATTATTACGGATGTCAAAATACATGAACTACTATGGGTGTCACAATAAATGATCTACTATGGGTGTCACAATATATGAACTACTAAAGTGTCACAATAAATGAGCTACTATACATGTTATGATAAATGAACTACTGTGGGTTTTGTAATATAGGAACTACTAAAGTGTCACAATAAATGAACTACTATGGATGTCACAGCAAGAGTAAAACTTTATGAGGCTGAAGTCATCTTTCAATTTATCGCCACCCTTCCGTTCTTACAAATAGAATACAAAATGATCGAGTCGTTTTAAATAAATGCACCTCTGGGAAAAAAATACATGTTTGTCTGTCCGTTTATCAATTTGTCTATTTGTATGTCTACACAATAACCCATCCATTAACCCTCCCATCAAACCAATAACAAACCTGTCTGTCTGTCTGTCTGTCTGTCTGTCTGTCTGTCTGTCTGTCTGTCTGTCTGTCTGTCTGTCTGTCTGCTTGCCTGTCTGTCTGTCTGTCTGTATTGTCTGTCTGTCTGTCTGCTTGCCTGCCCGTCTGTCTGTCTGTCTGTTTGGCGGACTCTCGGTCGATAGGTAGATTGGTGTGTGGGTCGGTACGTTAGTGCGTTGGACTGTGTGTAGGCAAATGAATGGGTCTGTGGGTGCTTCGGTCGGTGGGTCGGTCGGTTCGTCGCTTGATCAGCAGGTGGGTAATGGGTTGGAGAGTGGATGGATGAACTGGTGGGTGGTAGGTAGGGTGGGTCGGTCGGTTCGTCGCTTGATCAGAAGGTGGGTAATGGGTTGGAGAGTGGATGAATTGAACTGGTGGGTGGTACCATAGGTCGGTCGGTCCGTCGTTTGTCCGTTCGTTTATCTCTCTGTGTGCATGCTTTTGTGTACTGGCTGTCTCTGTCAGTGTATCGTTTATTTAGCCTAGCATCATCCTGCTTTAGCAGATCTCCACGTAAGGGTTTCACTGTTTTCTGATGTATTCATCCATAAATTCATCGTCTTCATCGTTAGAGTAAACCTGCTGTAGATTTTATTTATATCCCCTGGGTAATGTCAGAGCCAAATATTATATGAATTGTAAAGATTTTCATAATTAATGAAGAAGCTAAGGAATGGTTTTACTAACGGATTCACTTGTGTTTGTACGTTGCTTGGTAATTATTTTGAATCCTTCTATGTGAGACTTTCGCTAACAAATAATCACATCTGATTTAATTGACAATGGTGCGCTTGTATTAATGAATCTTACATGTATTCACATTAATTTTCTTACTTGCAAAGTCAACACTTGTGATGTTATTTATAATTTTCGCTCGTATTCATATTTTCATTTTTATTCACACCAAGCTAGTTACCTTGGCCACTACAGAGGCGTCCTGCAAATGCAATATCCAACATATTCTGTCAGTCGCCACAAATGTACATTCCAGCATTCCTCTTTTCTTACCATCTAGTGATGCTGATATATGTCTACGTAAACTGCTGCCTGTCCCCCCACTTGTGCGTCTCAATGCTTTCCACAAGTAACATGTTCGGTATGATATTATTTAGTTGCATGGATTCATAGTAGTAAAGTTCTAAGAGTATAGTGGACCAAGAAGAAGAGAACTACTTACAGTCAACAAGACGTGAACAAAGAAGAAAACTGACCACTAGACAAATTAATAATCTCGAAAACTGAAATACTTTAATTAGTTAGTTAGTTAGTTAATTAGTTAGTTAGTTAGTTAGTTAGTTAGTTGGTTGGTTGGTTGGTTGGTTGGTTGGTTGGTTAATCGCGGTTCCAACTTCACCGCAACTGGTCGTCCCTATTATGCTCTGTTCCTGTGCCAGTGAACATCACATAAAATGTTCCTCACTGCCCAATGTGAAGCGTGCAACAGACAGAAGTCTTGGCAAGCCAACAGCCCGCGCAGGTACACTGTGCATAATGCCGCCGCCAGAATGCCAACACAAAAGTCCTCCACGAAAAATACAGTTCATCGTCGATCGAATCGGCAGTCACCAGAAAGACTTCATTGACTCGGGTTTTATCCTATATGACTCGGTCTCTTTCCGCAGAGCGACCCGCCGAAAGCGAAGCACAAAGCGCGAACTCCTCTTGAACCGAAAAGGCAAACTAGTAAATTCAGCTAAAGCAGGCCACCATCGTTCTAACCATACAGTTCACGCTACAAACAACCGCGGACAGATGTAAAAGCATTCCACACGAAACTCACAGCTCACAGTGTCGCGCCACGCACTCATTCAGTAGCAGGCCGACGGAACCATGCACTACCAGTTCAACATGAGGACAATGCGAATGCAAACCGTAGCCACAAGCGTAAACACTCAAGAGGCCTTAATGGTTTAAATGCCTATCCGCCATGTTGGGGACCGGGAAAACTTTGCCTATATTAAACCTCACAGAGGCATTTCACTGTTGAGTCATACTGGGAAAATATTTTGCAAAATTCTTGAAAAAAGATTACGAACTACTTTAGAACCCCAGCTAAGCGAAACGCAGCTTGGATTTAGGAAAAACAAAGGATGCACAGACGCCATTTTTGCTCTTAGACAACTTATAGAAAAATCAATTGAATTCAATGAAACACTCTACTTAGCCTTTGTCGACCAAGAAAAGGCATTTGATAGGGTAGATAGAAACAAGCTGTGGGAAATCCTTAAACAATATGGAGTGAGTACACATCTAACAAACCTATGCAGAAGTTTATACAACAACAGTGAATGCATAGTGAGAGCAACTGGAGAACACTCAGAACCCTTCATCATAAGATCTGGAGTACGACAAGGTTGTGTCCTGTCCCCTCTCTTGTTCATAACATATATAGACAACATATGTAAAGAAACCAGCCAAGCAGAGACAGCAAGAATACCGCATGACGAGAACACAGAAGAAGAACCATCTGCAAATCTAACCATTAGAGAACTCCTGTTTGCGGACGACCAAGCACTAATAGCAAAATCAGAAGCTGAATTACAAGACCACATGAATAGTCTAAACGAAATGTGTAGGGAACATAACATGAAAATTAGCACAAGCAAAACAGAGGTAATGACTATAACTAAAGAAGAACAAACAGCAACAATTCACCTAAACGAACATCCCTTGAAACAAGTAAAGAGCTTCAAGTACCTAGGAAGTATAATATCATCAAATGGCAGATCAGAAGACGAGATCGAAAATAGGTGCAATAAGGCAAATCAACTCATTGGACAAATGGCACCAATACTAAAGAACAAACATGTATCAATAACTACTAAGAAAGCACTTTACAACACAATCTTCCTACCAACTCTGTGCTACCAATGCCAAACCTGGACAATGACAGAAAAAGAGAAAAGAAAAATCACAACAACAGAAATGAGGTTTCTGAGAAGAATACTCAACGTATCAAGAAGAGATAAGATCAGAAATGAAGAAATCAGGACTAAAGTAGGGGTTAAAGCTGCTCTAGATTTTATTAGAAAGCAGCAAGTCAAATGGTTTGGCCATGCAAGTAGGCTACCAGTCAACAGCATGCCACAACAAGCAATGATGTACAGACCAGATGGAAACAGAGGAAGAGGCCGACCACGTAAACGTTGGACTGAGGGAATAACAGAATCCATGGGAATGTCGATATACGAAGCCCATAACCGGGCACTCTCACGAAGTTTATACTTCACCTCGACACCGCAAGGTACAAGAGGAACATGATGAGATGAGATGAATGGTGTCGAAAGAGCAGTCACGGAAGCATTGGTCCAGAAAGATGAGACCGGAGTTGGGCAGCACAAAACTGGACACATGACATTCAAGACACGGTCTACATCAACATGCATTGAGCAGGGGATTCGGCAACAGACAATCTTTTCGGTACGCCCTGATGAGAGTGACTTTATACAAATGACACGTTTCGTGACGACGGTGTGGCTAACATGTTTTTGTTTTCCTTCTTCTATTTTTTTAATATCCTGTTTACAGGACATCGCTGTCAACACCAGCATTTTACAGCTGTTGTTGATGTCTTGGCAAGTTTACATTCAGTAGTTTGCTATTGCTTTCTGAAGGACCGGCTCCCATACCAACACGTTAAATACAACACTGCCAAATCGTTCGTCGCTGTGTTTCGAACGCGAGTAAGCGGGCTTACGAATCGCGTCCGTAAGCCACGGAGTGAAAATATTTACTTGTATGAAATTTGGTCTCTTTTAGTATATGAATGTCCCTTTATTGTTTATAATTCTTCTGTAATTCTGTCTTTCAATTATATTGGCCTAAGTTTTTACTATATATTTATATCTATAGCAACAGTTCTTTCTTCCAACTGCGTCTTCACGGACTACGTCTCTGCATCATAAAATAATGCAGGCTGTAAACAGTACTTAACGAAACGAGAGTATAATATCTATAGACCACATTCTAATTACGACGTCCTTCTCAAATTAAAAGTGTCAAACCCCTAGAAATTAATGTCCTTTAAGTGATGGAAAGTTCCAAAAATGTTTCCATAGCTCATAACCCTTTGAGGGCCAAGTCCCAGCTTCACCTCTGCGCTGTAGAAGATGGAAGTCACACGAGGATCTGGCAAACAGCTGCACTGGGGACTCGCGGCAATAAATTGACACCTTTGTGATGCCCATTTGCTTTCAATGAAAATACCACAGAGCAGGGTATTCACTTACCCCAGCAACTTTCAAGTTTGCTAAAAGTTGAGAACTCAATCCTATCCACGTGAATGTGGAAAACAATGAGAAATAAAACGTGATTCGTCCCAACAACTGATCGATAGCCTCGGCTTACTTCTTTAGTGATTGGGAAATGGCAAACAACTTAAAAGTCTTGGTTGCCACATGAAGAATACATGCTCTCAACATTTTACTTTAATCTGTGTGTTTGTTTTGTGCCATATACTTCATACAGATTAACTTGTGCATTGATTGCTATGATTGGTCTCATTCTGGCGTGTTTTTTCTCTCACCATTTCTCATTGTTATTAATAATGGATCGAATGTATCCTTCACAGATTTTCATTTGGTTCTTTGTTGATTGTAATGTTTGGTTGATATGTAGTTTTGTCTGTGGACATTATTTTGGGGCTTATTTATATTATAAGTTCAAAACTGATTATATCGAACTTAGGCTTCTATTTCTTCGTTCACCTTCAGAATAAACGCAACGAAAGCAGCAGTCACCTCAATCGTGTTGACATTCTCATAGTGTTTGGCCTCATATGGAGCCGGTAAAGGCCAAAATAGTTTATTTCCTTATCCCTCTGTGCACTGATTTTATATGCTGTCTTCATTAAGCGTGTTGCGCTGCATTGTTTTGTCAAGCCTTTGGTTCAGTACATCCGACTTCGAGAAACCTGTTAACTTTGTGTTTTATTTCCCTAGCCTTTGACTGCTAAGACATCAGGTTTTGCTTTTCGAATTAAAATATAAGTATACATTTTTAGAATACTGTGATTCAAGAAGAAGAAATATACTCACATTCTACAAGAAACGTGGGGATTCTTGAAAGGGGTTCGTAGTCCAGCAGGCAAGTGTAAGTCCCACAAAATACCATTATCCAAGTATGCACATTCGTGTGACAACAGACATCCAGAATGTCCCAGAATACAAATACCTTAGGTAATGTTTGATTATACGATTTCATAACAAATCCAATGCAGATCAATTTTTTAAAACGCTGAGATCAATAAGTGCTCTTGCATTAAATTTAAAGATTATGTGACCAGCAGCCTTACCATTGATTTGTGAAAACGAATGTTGTTATTTCTGTTTGGTTGTTGTTATTGAAGCTCGTAGATAGAACGTATTGCTTGTTTGCAGTAAGCGTCAAGGTTAAAAGTTCAACGTGTTTGTATTAGTTAGCCGCTGGGTTCAGCATAGTTTGTTATCGTTTCAGAGAAGGTCAATTGGTTCTTCTTTCTGCATCTTGAAAATAGAGGTAAGCATGCGATGAACGAACGAACGAACAATTTTTATTTTCAAGGGGTTAAGAATTGGGCACGCAGTCCCGTCTATCATGCTGCCCTTGTTCTGTAAGTGAAGCAGGAGTAGCCGGTTGATTTCCTACGCAGGTCATTTGGACTTAAATGTTGATTGCCCCTTCAGAAAAAAATGGCAAACTAATGAACGTGCCTAGAAAATCACCATGGAGTTGAAAAATAAAACAAAAATATATCCGTTGTTGGAAGTTGCAAATGGCTATATCAGTTCCTGTTGATGGTTCATTCATTTTCTTTGTCTCTGTCTTTTACTTTAAGATTCCTAGTGAATTAAAGGATTGGACAGCAGACCGCGGTTTTGCGTTGGTATCGATGCCGGTCGTTCAGAAAGCAATGGCAAACTACTGAACGTAAATTTGCCAAGATATCACAACGAGAGAAATGCTGGTGTTGACTGCGATGCGAAGTCCTATAAGGGAAATGCAACCCCCCCCCCCAACCCCCCCCCCCCCCCCAAAAAAAAAAAAAAATGGATTAAAGGCACACAATCACGCATGACAAGTCCTGCGTAGGCCAGGTCACGGTAGATTGGATATTGTCTGCTGTTTTCTTCAGTGTGAGGTAGCTAGTCTCATACCAGCCCCTTTTAGTCGCCTTTTACGACAGTGCTCGGGGGGGGGGGGGGGTTTACAGTGCCACTACACTTTACGCCCTTGTTGCGGCCCCGGTATCACACAGACATGATTATTTCATCTCAGAGTGTTATTTTGTTAAATTCATTTTAGGTCTATATATACTGTTCTTTGATGAAAAAGTTTGTTCTGTTCTAAACGCCATAGATTTTATGTTAAATTCATGTTCAGTCCATATATTCCGTTCTTTGTTGAAAGATTTTGTTCTGTTCTATACGCCTTAGATTTTCTATGCTAAATTTTACAGGGAAGAGAAAAGTCTCATAAAACAATTAAGCTCAAATAATGTCAGCTGCATATTGAATTAATAATACCACTTCTTATATTCCGTTATATCAACTTGCACTTAAAAGTTAGTTGCATTTCCGTTACAGGGCGTTTCAAATAACACCAACATTTATTGGCAGGCTGTGATTTTCTAGGCAACTTTACCTTCAGTAGTTTTCCACCGCAATTTGATGACCGACATTCACATCATTGTGAAACCAAACACAAAGAAGGGATGTGCTTCCAAAAGAACTTTCAGCTCACTTCGAACCCGATTGACTGGGATTGTGAAATTGCATTCACTATGCCAGAGATAACGATAATTTGCACTGATGTGTGTGTGCGTTTTTTTTTTTGTTTTGTTTGGTTCCCTTGCTTTAACTCAATCGTAGTTCATACATGTGCTACTAATTTTAGTGCATTGGTCCTTATTACCAGTGTCATCGCCATCGGGCGAACCCACTCCGACTTCAGGGGTAGCTGTGTAATTATTTGTATCCACTGTTCCGATATACTTTTGCTGATCACAGAGACACCAATAGTGATTAATGCACCCCGCCCCTTTATAATAAGCATTACAGTATGAGTAATCTGTACTGGTCATGAATAATTGCCTGACCGTTTATCTCAAGTCCTGGACCGGAAGTACGTACTTGTCTAACCTTGATTCTGGGATCTATAATCGAAAAGACGAAGTGTAGTCGACTGGAAGATGGTAATTTTCCTGTAGGCCAGATAACAAAAGAGACCTAACAGGGCGGCTGACGTGGTGGCAAATGATTGGTTGGTGGTGTTCAGCGTAGACAAAGATTAGAGTATGATCAGTGCCAGCGGGCAACGACACAGCAATCAAACGATGTCTGACAGAACATAGATCTTTCTGGTGTCCGTAATCGGTCCTCGCTGTCTCACGTCTGTAGTCAAATGTTTTATACCTGACATTTGAGGATCTCAATGGCGAAGTGGTTAAACCACCTGCCTCATGGTCCGAAGCTTGTGGGTTCCATTCCGAACTTCGTCCTTCGGTTGACGAGTACAGTATTGTCGGCGACTCATGGGGTGTGTTTCTTGGGCAAGCTAATTGGTGCTTTGTGTGTGCTTTTCAAAAGGCCTCGCTGCGGAAAAAGGCCGAGTCATATGGGATACAACCGGTGCAATGAAGTCGATCCTCTCGTCTTTAAACTCATTTAAACCCGTTTATATCTAAAGTAACAGCAGACCCTAAATTTCCCAGTTATAACACTGAACAAGATAATACAGGGTGTATTTTTAATAACTGTCCAGTGTTTGAAAATATTGACGGCCCAAGTTTTGTATTTACCTATTATGTAGCAAACACTTTACAGAGGGTGAATACAGAACTTGGACCGGCAATATTTTCAAACACTGCACAGTCATATATATAATTTTATAAATATAAATTTATAAATACACCCTATATAATACTCACACAAACAGAAAACGAATATAAGGATTCTGGTTAGCCTGAAGATAAACATTCAGTAATCCTTTGTGTTCCGGACAGTTTCCCCACCATGTTCTACTTGCTGTTGATCGGTTTTTATTTTATGACAGAACAGCCGACCTTTAACCCATTCAATCACTATGGTTAGTTTAGATCCGTATTTCCCATATGGCTGTTATTTTCCTATCTCAGTACGAATTATCTTCCCCCTTAATAATCAAAAATAAAAATAATATTAAAACCCTAGTATAACAGCCAGTCCCCTTTTGGTAGGCCAGTATATTCCACATAGCTAATAACAAATGTCACACCAGTCATTACTATTACTGAGTCGTGTAGTATTGATTTTTCACTTTCCCCATGCCTTTATAATGCATATCTTTTATATTGTTGCTGTTTATAATTAGCCTTGAATGATGTGTGAATGATATAATGTATGACAGAGAGTGATAGAAGGGCAGAATGTTAGACGGGCCTGCGTGCCCAATTCTTAACCCTTTGAAAATAAAGTTTGTTTGCTTGTTTTGTTTGTTTGTTCTGTGGCAAAGAGGTTGCGAATGGTTCCAACCAATAGTGTCCTGGGGTCAACACAGATTCGTAACGTGGGCATCAGACAATTGTAAACACTTTCTAGGAATTGTGTGAGAAAAGAGGAAGGGATTGGGGGGGGGGGGGGGGGGGGGGGGGGGGGGGGGGGGGGCGGCCGGGCGAGGAAATGAGTTGATCACCCAACTCATTATTACGTGGTCTATCAAGAGATTCTCAGTCAACCGTTTGGAAAACGACAAGCTGCAGAAGCTGTCGTATCAGCGTATCAATGCTCTAACTCTTTAGGTTGCATTTTTCTCGGCTAGAACTCTCATGCACCAGAAGCCGTTGGCACAATGTGGAATGTCGTATTTAGTGAGCGCCAAGGATTCTCGAGTTGGCCAGGCATCAAAGCACACTTCTTCCTAGGAGCTGGGCAGTTTCATTTTCGACGACAGGATTGAATACAGGTATAGCAACTAAAATACCTGGATGGCTTGGCCATATGGCATAGACGAGACAGGAACACTGAGCTGATCCATAACTCTGGTGATCGAGTGAAATGGCGAGTCATGACCGCCCACGCTTTCCGGCATGGCACATGATTGATTGATAGCAACTACAACTTTCTATTTTTTATTTTTAAATCGAAACCCTTCTATTTTTTAGTTTCTATTCTAGTTGTAGTTTATATTTTATGTCCTCATAGCGTGTCCTCTAATCTGTACTTCTTTTTTCTACTTCTATAAACGCCAATGATTACTTGGTAGTGTCTTTATACGCTATCTGGGTGGCACAAATTATTCCATAGAAAGCGAAGTTTTCGCGCTCGCCAGCACACTCACACACACATACACACACACAGATACACACACATACACATACACACGCATACAGACAGACAGACAGGCAGGCTGGCAGACATGCATGCATGCATACATGCATACATACAATCGCACCTCGTAACCTACAGACAGCTCACAACTAGTAAACAACCAACTGGCAAGAACCGTCGAGTGTCAGCGTCTACAGATCGCTCAAAATACCCAGCCTTGTTGTGCCGATCCCACAGCTAGATTCTCGCGCCAGTCATACATCTTTGATGTAGCATCTTTGCGGCAATGTTTGATGCGTAATTCAAGAAGTCAAGGTACAATCTCATTACAGCTTCAACTGGATATTGACATTAGAAAACATCCCGGAAAAAGACGATTACCGCGGCGGGCCGATTCCAGCCTGGGCAAATATTTGCTCCGATTGATTCTGGCTTCTAAAGCGCTTGTGAACGTATTGCTGCGCCGGGTGTTTTTTCTTGTGTTTAGCTTCTGTGTTCGGCTCTAGTTGGTCTGAATGGATGAACAGAACAATGGAAAATGTTGTAATCAGATTTATATGCTGCTATTTCTAGATGCCCCCAACAAAACAAGTTCTGGTAAATTGGAAGCATGATTTAAATATTTTTATTTTTAAAATGGGAGATTTGTTTGAGTGGCGGGAAAGAAAACTAAGATTGTGCAAGTAATTAACAGGTCTTCTCGCTAGATACACATGCACAGTGAGAAATGTATGGGTCAGTGCAGACTACGTGAGCGTTAAGTTGAGGGAATTAATTTAACTCTTTATGTACCAAGTCACTCAACATGCACATTTTCACATCATTCCAGTGGCAATATACAGATGTGAGTCAAGGGCCCGTTCACAATTACTAATGAAGAATTTCAGGTGAAATGTTCAAGAAAGTTATTAGCATATAGTGGACCAAGAAAAGAAACACAACGGACATTCTAGAAACATCGAA
>JACEFZ010005703.1:155000-287500 GCA_014155875.1 Cepaea nemoralis
TGTCAGTACAAAGAATTTATTTTCATTGCTGGTTAATGTTTTCATGAACAAAGTCAAGTAAACAATGGATTCTTTAATAACAGCAGATAAGAGATGTATTAAGGAAGTTAAGGCAGCAAAGGCGGCGTTTTACAAGATAAAGAATAACTTCAGCAATTTACCTTTGTTAATCGAGGTGAAGAGAAGAGTTCTTAAAGAGCTCAATGGAGCCACTCCTGATGTTTGCAAGTTAATCATGGATAATTTAGCAAACATGTGAGAAAGCTGAGATTGTGTGGTTTTATGGATGAATGTTGAAAATACCACGAAGAGATATGAAGAGCAATGTAATTATCTTGACAGAAGTTAACTCATAAATAGAATTGATTGCTCAAAAGTGGACAGTCCACATTCTTCGGGCATTTAACGAGAAGTGGGGGGCTGGAGTAATGTCGTCACAATGGGAAGGTTCGAGGAGCATAAGAGGCAGTGGACGACAATGTGATATTATGGCATGCAGGAGCATCAGTATCATAAATGATTGGCAGCAAACGAGACAGGGGTTTGTGGACAGACGTGATCACCAGCGCTACACGGACTGGACTGTAAGAAAAAGAATGTGTTGATGAACTCACGAGTTTTTCAACTACCCAAAATGCCTTCTTACAGTCTTGCCATTGGCTGGCGAATGTTTGAGACAAATGACGTAACATAAAATTAATACATTAATAAAGGATTTACTTAGCACTCATAGAAGATAGAGGAAATAATGTAATCAGGGTACACTCTGGACAGAATACAAGGTAAAAGCAAACACTGACACTCGATCCCGTCAGCTCCAAATCGAGGACAGCGTTTCTCTTATGGAACACACGCGTAGGGACGCACGGATTGTTATACATCCCAGAAAATGAGTCATCGTCTGTCAAAGTTAGTCATTCACCTGAACCAACAAAGAGGAAATATGAACATGGTTCCTGTGCTGCGGTGTTTGCAGATCCAGGGGGTGTCCTATATGTCTAGTAACTATATATCCCATGTAACTGTTATTGTTCAGTTATAAGACATTGGTTAAATGTAGTTAAAGTAATAGCTGTGAAGATATAAAACAATTATTGTAACAATTTAGAGATAAACTTTTAATCTAACAGCTAAAATCTGTGAATAACAAAAAGAAGTAGAGGCCAAAGCCTTCGTCAGCACACAAACAACAAACATACACTACCACAACTACATGAACACACTCTCTCTCTCTCTCTCTCTCTCTCTCATCTCTCTCTCTCTCTCTCTCTCTCTCTCTCTCTCTCTCTGTGTGTGTGTGTGTGCGCGCGCGCTACTCGTATGTTTCCTTGTTGTGGACTTGACCCGTGATCGAATACTACGTGTATAATTCCAATTTTAATCTAACACCTAGAACAGAGTAAATAAAGGTAGTATTGGAGTAATTAAAGTTAAGGTTTCTTCTCTGGTGATTAGGTTGGAGTTTCCTTACAATTAAATAAATACCTTAAACCTGGGGAGGAGATAATACTAACCTAGGTCAAGCTAACTTTAATAAGTAAACATGATGAATGGCCTTGGTGGTGCTAATGTACACCTCCGCACATATGACATTCCAATACCGATCTTGCACATTCCGTTAACATTTTTGGCTTGGAGAGGTTAATGAGGCATCTGCAAAGCAGTTATCATGAAGACAATACTTTCGTATAAGGCCGGGAGAAAACTGTGTGTACTAAGTTCACTCCGATAGCCGCAATCCCATTTCAGTCCTTAGACTCCTTTATCACTAGTGCATTGAACTCATCTTATGTCATCGTGTTCCTCTGATACCTTGCGGTGTCAAGGTGAAGTATAAACAGTGGGATAGTTCCCGCTTAAGGGCTTCATGTATCGATATTCCCGTGGACGCTATTATTCCCTGCGTCCATCGTTTACGTGGTCGGCCTCTTCCTCTGCCTCCATCTGGTCTGTATATCATTGCTTGTTGTGGTATACTGTTAGTTGGTAACCTAGTTCAGAAATAAATATCATAATGGGTGATTTCAATGCGAAAGTGGGAAATCAAGGAAGCGGATGCATAATAGGCAACCATGGTTTGGGAGAGCGAAATGAAACAGGATAAATCAAATCAAATCAACTTTATTAGGGTCACAAATTGGGCGCGCAGGCCCGTCTTACATTCGGCCCTTCCAATCACTCGTCTTTCGTTCATCAAGAGCATTATACATTTACATAGGAAGAAAAATAAACATTGTGAAATGAATGTTGTAAACATAAACAAGGCTAAACATGGAGAAAATATGTACATAAAAAGTATGTGACGTAAAAGTAGTGATGCCAGCGTGCCCCACACACACACACAACACACACACACTCTCTCTCTCTCTCTCTCTCTCTCTCTCTCTCTCTCTCTCTCTCTCTCTCTCTCTCTCTCTCATTCACTCTCACTCTCACTCATTCCCTCTCACTCATTCACTCACACACACACACTCACTCATTCACTCTCCCGCTCACTCATTCACTCTCCCGCTCACTCATTCACTCTCACGCTCCCTTATTCACTCTCACGCTCACTCATTCTGTCTCTCCCGCTCACTCATTCACTCTCCTGCTCACTCATTCACTCTCCCGCTCACTCATTCACTCTCACGCTCACTCATTCACTCTCACGCTCACTCAATCACTCTCACTCATTCACTCTCACGCTCACTCATTCACTCTCACTCATTCTGTCTCTCATTCACACTCACTCACTCTCTCACTCAAACTACAGTAATGAACATAAGTTTAGATTATACATGATAAAATCAAATGGTATTTAACTGATAATATGACAGATGAGAATACACAAACATATGGATTCGCGTGTTACATAACATGCGTGTTACATGACATACATCTGCTCAGCTTTCTCTCTCTCTCTCTCTCTCTCTCTCTCTCTCTCTCTCTCTCTCTCTCTCTCTCTCTCTCTCTCTGTATTCTTTCATATACACACACTCACATGCATGCGTACGCTCACACACACACACACACACACGCGCGCACACACACACTCTCTCTTTCTCTCTCATTCACTCTCACTCATTCACTCTCACTCATTCACTCACACACACACTCTCACTTATTCACTCTCCCGCTCACTCATTCACTCTCCCGCTCACTCATTCACACTGACGCTCACTCATTCACTCTCCCGCTCACTCATTCACTCTCACTTATTCACTCTCACGCTCACTCATTCACTCTCACGCTCACTCATTCACTGTCCCGCTCACTCATTCACTCTGCCGCTCACTCATTCACTCTCACGTTCACTCATTTACTCTCACGCTCACTCATTCACTCTCACGCTCAATCATTCACTCTCCCGCTCACTGATTCACTCTCACGCTCACTCATTCACTCTCACGCTCACTCATTCCTTCTCACGCTCACTCATTTCTTCTCACGCACACTCATTCACTCTCACGCTTACTCATTCACTCTCACCTCACGCATTCACTCTCACGCTCACTCATTCACTCTCACGCTCACTCATTCACTCTCCCGCTCACTCATTCACTCTCATGCTCACTCATTCACTCTCACGCTCACTCATTCACTCTCCCGCTCACTCATTCACTCTCCCGCTCACTCATTCACTCTCCCGCTCACTCATTCACTCTCCTGCTCACTCATTCACTCTCCCGCTCAATCATTCACTCTCCCGCTCACTCATTCACTCTCACGCTCACTCATTCACTCTCACGCTCACTCATTCACTCTCACGCTCACTCATTCACTCTCACGCTCACTCATTCACTCTCACTCATTCACTCACACACACACACACTCTCACTCATTCACTCTCCCGCTCACTCATTCACCCTCACGCTCACTCATTCACTCTCACGCTCACTCATTCACTCTCCCGCTCACTCATTCACCCTCACGCTCACTCATTCACTCTCACGCTCACTCATTCACTCTCCCGCTCACTCATTCACTCTCACTCCTTCACTCTCCCGCTCACTCATTCACTCTCACGCTCAATCATTCACTCTCCCGCTCACTCATTCACTCTCACGCTCACTCATTCACTCTCACTCATTCATTCTCACGCTCACTCATTCACTCTCACTCATTCTGTCTCTCATTCACACTCACTCACTCTCTCACTCAAACTACAGTAATGAACATAAGTTTAGATTATACATGATAAAATCAAGTGGTATTTAACTGATAATATGACAGATGAGAATACACAAACATATGGATTCGCGTGTTACATAACATGCGTGTTACATGACATACATCTGTTCAGCCTCTCTCTCTCTCTCTCTCTCTCTCTCTCTCTCTCTCTCTCTCTCTCTCTCTCTCTCTCTCTATCTGTGTATTCTTTCATATACACACACTCACACGCATGCGTACGCTCACACACACACACACACACACACTCTCTCTCTCACTCTCACTCATTCACTCACACATACACACTCTCACTCATTCACTCTCCCGCTCACTCATTCACTCTCACGCTCACTCATTCACTCTCCCGCTCAATCATTCACTCTCCCGCTCACTCATTCTCTCTCACGCTCACTCATTCACTCTCACGCTCACTCATTCACTCTCACGCTCACTCATTCACTCTCCCGTTCAATCATTCACTCTCCCGCTCACTCATTCACTCTCACGCTCACTCATTCACTCTCACGCTCACTCATTCACTCTCCCGCTCACTCATTCACTCTCCCGCTCACTCATTCACTCTCCCGCTCACTCATTCACTCTCCCGCTCACTCATTCACTCTCACGCTCACTCATTCACTCTCACGCTCACTCATTCACTCTCACTCACTCATTCACTCACACACACATACACACACACTCTCACTCATTCACTCTCCCACTCACTCATTCGCTCTCACGCTCACTCATTCACTCTCCCGCTCACTCATTCACCCTCACGCTCACTCATTCACTCTCACGCTCACTCATTCACTCTCCCGCTCACTCATTCACCCTCACTCTCACTCATTCACTCTCACGCTCACTCATTCACTCTCCCGCTCACTCATTCACTCTCCCGCTCACTCATTCACTCTCACGCTCAATCATTCACTCTCCCGCTCACTCATTCACTCTCACGCTCACTCATTCACTCTCACGCTCACTCATTCACTCTCACGCTCACTCATTCACTCTCACTCATTCACTCTCACTCATTCTGTCTCTCATTCACACTCACTCACTCTCTCACTCAAACTACAGTAATGAACATAAGTTTAGATTATACATGATAAAATCAAATGGTATTTAACTGATAATATGACAGATGAGAATACACAAACATATGGATTCGCGTGTTACATAACATGCGTGTTACATGACATGCGTCTGCTAAGCTCTCTCTCTCTCTCTCTCTCTCTCTCTCTCTCTCTCTCTCTCTCTCTCTCTCTCTCTCTCTCTCTGTGTATTCTTTCATATACACACACTCACATGCATGCGTACGCTCACACACACACACACACTCTCTCTTTCTCTCTCATTCACTCTCACTCATTCACTCTCACTCATTCACTCACACACACACACTCTCACTCATTCACTCTCCCGCTTACTCATTCACTCTCACGCTCACTCATTCACTCTCACTCATTCTGTCTCTCCCGCTCACTCATTCACTCTCCCGCTCACTCATTCACCCTCACACTCATTCACCCTCACGGATAGAGACTTGTAGAATGAGCAAAAGAGTTTGCACAGAGTTATAGGAATACAAATTATCAATAATATACAGGAGCGGCTGGTCAAGTGGCTAGAATGTCGGATTCTCTTTAGGGAGACCCGGGTTCGAATCCTCGGTAAGGTGTGGAGTTTTTTTCTGTCGTAGGCAAAAAAGAAAACTCTAGCCTGCACAGTTTGCGGCGACTGCATTAGCCAGGCGGCTTTAATTCTTCAGGCTTAAGAACCGCTTGTCATACACCTCAAGGTACTATATTGGCAGTAAATGACAGTTTTAACAGTTACTGCTTTGGTCTAACGTTCTTTTGGGGAAACTGGAAAGTACCAATGACGTATTCATTATAACAGGTGTTGGAAATGACCATCACGGACTGCAATACACGACTGTACACTTCTCTTAATATTGTCAAATACCTTATGCAACGTGTCTGTTGTTATTTCCATGTGTATCGACCGCCATTTCGAAACACGTGTTCAACCAAAACAAATTCTTTCATCCGTTGTTAGCACCATTCTGTTTGGAGTGCAAATAATTACTCTAACAAACGACAGCCATTCTCTGCATATTGCTTCACAATGGACTGTGGAGCACATTTTTTATGACGTCATCTACTTAATTTTTCAAAATTGTTTTACATACACAGTGTAGTGAGACTTTATAAACACGATGTATAACACATTCGTTGTCAGATTTCTTCAGTGTTTTCCTCAAAAACATAAGATGTTCAATATCACATGTCACGTTTATTGATACGAATGAAACATCATTCTTTGTGAAACCCCGCATTTGATGTAAGTGTTAAAAATCACAGTTTTTCAATTCTTGGAAACGGAAAGATGAAAACAAAGAGATACATAACTGGCTAGCTTAAACACAAGGCGTCCTCGGGACAAGAACGCAGATCTGATATATTACTGTGATTACAATGTGCGATGATGAACAGCGATCGCTAATGCTTACCGGCATCTCACATGATGATGATTATTATGATAAATAGTTTCTCGTATAACTCCCGGAGTAACTAATACTAACTTTCAGTTCCTAGTGCATTAATTTATGTGTACCATTTCTATGAGCTGTGTTTACCCCACCCCGACCCATTAATGTAACATACATTTTCTCGTGTATCAGTTTCTTTCTACCACTTCTTTTTACTACTTATATGAGCTATGTAACCCCGGAGCCACTAATACAACATACATTTTCTCTGATATCAATTTCTTTGTACCACTTATTTCTATTACTACTATGAGCCATGTTAACCCCCAACCCAGTAATCCACGATACATTTTCTATTATATCAATTTCTTTGCACCACTTCTTTCTACGACATCTATGAGCTGTGTAATCCCCCCACTAATACAGTGGTTCTAAACCGGTTGGGAATCCCCCCCCCCGGGGGAATTTTGGGGTTTCCAGGGGGGGGGGGGGAGATGAAGATTATTTCAAGATCGCCTTAATACAAGAACCGATTACTTGATCTTGTTTTTCCCTTCATACTTTACTGTCTGTACGTCTCATTCTTCTAAAATTCATTTTATAAAGTAAGTAACCCCACAAATCACGTTTTATGTGGACGTCTAGACTTGTTTTAGTGTGTGCTTCCATTATTACATATACTGTGTAGGGGCGGGAGGGGAGAATTTATAGGTAGGAAATACGAAAGGGGGGAATTACGTTCTGAAAATATGGTGAAGGGGGGCACGGGCCAAAACAGGTTGAGAACCACTGCACTAATACAACATAAACTTTCCCGTGTATCAATTTCTCTCTACCATTTCTATGAGCTGTGTAATCCCCCGACCTACTAATACAACATACATATTCCCCTGTATAAATTTCTCCCTACTACTTCTGTCTACTACTTCTAAGAGCATCAGTTAACACTTGCAAACTTGCTTATTTCCTCGTAATATACGATTGGCCCTACAATTATGTGTACGATCAGTTTATAAATAACCTGATAGCTGTCGCGCTGACCTCTTCACTTATGAACACCTTCAGACAATGAGAAAAACAACACACTTAGGCCTATCAGTTGTGGCTATGTATGAAACCATAGAATACATTCGGTAACAGGGACCAGCAACGAAAACACGACAACTGTACAAATCTTCTAGAACCACACTTGGCAGTCACCCAGAAACAAAGTCAGTGCATGTGGTATGTGATTGCTGCAGGTTGATAAGAGCCCAAGGAAAGAGATAAGAGATGAATGACAACACTGACATTTATTCTACAGGACTACGTACAGCGCATGGTGTACTTTCAAATTCACTCACTCACTCACTCACTCACTCACTCACTTACTCACTCACTCACTCACTCACTCACTCACTCACTCACTCATTCTCTCACTCACTCACTCTCTCTCTCACTCACTCACTCACTCACGCACGAACGCACTCACTCACTCACTCATTTATTCAGTTAGTAGAAAGGGGGGGGGGGGGGGTAGTGTAGGCACAGTTAATTATTCGCCAGTGAATTATGCAGGCTAATATGAGGAAGGTCGGTTTTCGTGGCGAAGGTGTTACGGACGCGATTTGTGATTCCGCATACTCGCGTTCGAAACACAGCGGCACGCGATTTAGCAGCAAACTGTGTTGCGCTGGTGTTTTACGAAATGATATGAGTGCCGGATGTTCAGAAATCAATGGCAAACTACTGAAAGTAAACTTGCCAAGACATCAACAAAAGCGAAAAATGCTACTGTTGACTGCAAACGTCCTGTAAAGGATATGCAACTAACAGTTTTAATAACGGGAAGGCGATCAGAGATGAACAACAATAGTAAAATTTATTCTACAAAACTACATAGTTGATCTTGTCTCGAAGTACATAGCGAGGTGCTGTTATTATGTGGTGGTGACAGGTTCGAATCTCGGTGGGTTATAACTTTCAATTTGTATGTTGTCTGCTGTGTCTTCTAGTCTCCTCTTCATACTACTATACCAACCATTCCTTTTCAATTTGTTACATTGTGTCGTATAGAACAGTGACTGTGAGATAGCACACAACAGTCTAACATATAACTATGTAAAGATCAGTAATTCTCAGATAGATTGCCACACTGTATTGTATATGACTGTCATTCTCTGAGTCAGTATGTTGTTAGGCATAGTTACATCATTGACTGCAGTCCGGTTTTTACACTACCATTGTCCAACTTCTTGATACCCTGTTAGACAGATAATTTAACATGAACAAACATTAGCGCGTGTTTGCACATTATCAAACATTGCCGAACTGCACTTGCCAAACACTTTCTGCAATAACTGTGTAATAAGGGCAGTGACCTTATCGTATAGATCAGGGGTGGGCAAACTTTTTGTGCGTAGGGCCGCATTGACAAATGTAAAGCTATTGGCGGGCCGCATATATTATATATATATATATATATATAATTTCCATTTTGTCTACAGCAACCTATCACAATAAGTAATTATTAATTATTTATAGGTTATTAAGGAGTGTAAATAACTAATTATTGCAACTTTATTTTACTTATACACTTATACATTATATGTGACAAAATGGACAAAAACGTTTACTAATTTGTTAACAAGATTTTACAATTTGTTATTATAACACATATTCTTTATTATCTATCAATGGCTTTAATTTAGACACAAACCACCTTCATTGTCACTATAATTATTGATTTCTAATGAGATGTGTGTAACTGCTTGCATTTTTTGACAATATTATTGAAATCTGGAGCAAGTTTACTTGTTGAAATTCACATGACAGCATGCAAGTTGCAGTCCGACAATAAAGACATATTCTTAGATTTGTTGATCTTCAAGCAAGAGAATATTTGTTGGCAAATGTATGTTGATCCAAATAATGATAAAAGTTTAGCTGCAAAGTTTTTCAAGTTGGGAAATGATTCTTGTGATAAATATCCATAGAAATCCAGCAAACCATCTGACCTGAATTTCTCTTTCAGGTCATGATCTGTTTGTAAGTCAAGCAGCTCCAACTGTATGTCCACTGTGGCTGTATCAGCTTCTGCACTAAAAGGGGAACTAAGAATATTGAACTGTGGCTCTAAGTTCTTGAAATCTTGGAATCTCCATCTAAATTCTTCAATTAATACATCTAATTGTGCTTTGTAGTTTTCAGTCATTTCACCAGAAATGGTTTCTGGTTTCAGCAAAGGGAAGTGACAAAATCTTTTTTCACTTGCTTGACTGGAGAACAGTGAGAGTTGATGAGCAGATGAGCAACACCCTCTGCATGACGCTATATTCAGAGAAAAGGGTGACAGGCTAAAGAGGGGCAAATCATGGATGGGTCGGGCGGAAGATGTCGTCAGACAGGTCTGCAGTCTTACCAGTATCAACCCCGGCAAGGAATGGGTGCCGGTGCCTCCAGCTTTTAAGTGCACTTTCTCCTGCATTATCACACTCGACAGACGGTGCAGAGAGCAGAACCCTGCCGCTGTCAATGCAGAGGTTAACGCGCTCATCTATGAACACTCAGATAGCCCCGAAGTGCTCATCTATACAGATGGATCTGTTGTAAAGCAGCAGAGAAGTGTGTGGGCATTTACAGCCCGTTCAGCGGGCCGAACCGTTCAAGAATCCAGTGGTGCTCACTCTATGACCACGAGCAGCATGACGATGGAGGTGATGGCAGTTACACAGGCTTTCATATGGCTGGAGTCACAGCATTATACCAACGTGTGTGTACTAAGTGACTCAATGAGCATGATTCAGAAGGTCGAAGCTGGATCTGTACGTAGACAGTGGACTGAATCGCTGCGGAAGTCTGTTGTCCGTAAAGTCACCTTCATCTTCGTCCCGGGACATGCGGGAGTCGAGGGAAATGAACGAGCTGACAAACTGGCTGGCTCTGCACCCCCTGTAGATGGCCAGCCCATGGATCGTGCCGATGTTATTAACGTCCTTAAAGATATGGCGAGAACAGAGGACTTTGACGTCAGTGATTCCACATCGCTGTCCAGGATGAAAGACCTGGGAGTAAGAATCGGCACAGCCAGACGCGAGAGGTACATCGGGAAAACAAAGCGCCTCGTCAACCAACACAGAACTGGCACTATTAGCCACCGGACGCTGATGCATATGCTGGGGGGGGGGGAGGATCTGAGCACCTATGGACATGTCCGGAGTGCAATGAAGATACCCCAACTGATAACTGATGACTGATAACTGACAGTGAGAGTTTTGCATGAAATGATTTTACATTTACATACAGTTCATGTGCAAACACACCATTGCCCTGAAGTTTGACATTCAGTTCATTTAACTTTTCTATAATTTCAATGGCAAATATAAAGTCTAACTTCCACTCTTATTGACAATGTTAGTATTAAAGTCACAGTCAATGCCCTTCATCTCTAGGAACATCACTATTTCTTCTCTGAGTTCCCACACTCGCCTCAACACCTTGCCGAGACTTAGCCATCGAACACTGGTGTGGTACAGGACATCAGAATGTTCAGTTTCTAGATCGTCAAGTAATGCCTTGAACTGTCAGTGATTAAGTCCTCTTGATCTGATGAGGTTGATGACACTGACAACTGGGTCAATAACATGCTTGATATTCAAAACAGTTTACACAGACTTTCTTGATGAATCACACAGTGAAGTGGTAATAATGTATGGTCTGGATATTCTGCTTTAATCTTATCATTTATCAACTTTACCAGACCTACATGTTTTCCAGTCAAAGCACGAGCTCCGTCAGTTGTAACACTTGCCATCTTGTTCCAAACCGACACAGTTCTTTCAATACAGTTAGCAACAGCATTGATTATATCATGGCCTGTGGTTGTGTCTTTGAGTGACTCAACATTCAGTAACTCTTCAGTGAGTTTGAAAGAAGTGTTTATTCCACGTATAAATATCGATAATTGGGCAGTATCATGTACATCGGTACTCTCATCCAATGCAAGAGAGTACCACAAAAATTGTTTACTTGCATCTTGAAGTTTATGCATCGAATTGTCACTTCTCTTGTCAATACGTCTGACCACAGTTCTCCTTGATAAAGTAATGTTGTCAAATCTATTTTTTCTTGTTTTTGTTCGGGACACATAATGTTTGCTGCATCTAGCAAACATTCCTTAATGAACTCGTCATCAGAAGATGGCTTATTTTGTTTTACAATTCCATGTGACAGCACAAGACTAGCTTCAGTTGCAGCATCGTGAATTGAAGACTGTTTGGTGAAAAAAGTTTGCTCAGAAAGCAATGGCAAACTACTGAACGTAACACTTGCCTAGTACATCAACAGCAGCTGAAAATGCTGGTGTTGACTGCAACGTCCCGTAAGGGATACGCAACAAAAATGTGTTTTTTTTCTCTTTAGTGAAAACAGTTTGCTGTTTCTCCAAATTTTTCACAAACTCCAGGCATTTCGTTTTCCTCCCTTCGTTTGTTAAATTGTATCCGAAATCGGAATGTTTTGTTTGATAATGTCTTATTAAATTGTACTCCTTGAAGACAGCTACTGACTCACAACACAACAAGCAAACTGATTTGCTACCAACTTTTATAAAACAGTACTTGTTGTCCATTCATAAGTAACAACACGGCATTCATCTTCAATTTTACGTTTGTTATTGACACTCATTGTTTTAATAACATTCGAACAGCTAGAATTGTACAAAACTTTAAAACGGAAATGAAACAACACCTACTTCCTGCTGTGTATGAAAATAAAATATTCGGAAAATAAGTAGTAAACTTAGAATAAATTTCAGAAATATATTAAGACTACCACTACAACAAATAAATTAATTTGAACATTGTAAATGTGAAAATAATTTATAACAGCAAAAAACTGTTAAATTTAATATTTTCTTGCAAAATAAATCATTTTATTCAGCGGAGAAATATTTATGTTTCATAAAGTCATCCTTATTAAATGTTTACATGTCGATAATAATTTCTCTATATGAAAATCGATAAATTTGCATTTTAGCATTGCATTGTTCCAAATGTTGCTGTATATAGCCGGGTCGGGGTTGAAGTGAGCGCCCAATCTGCAAAAATACTCCAATGGCTCGTGCATACATCACCAATATAGCAAAAATTCCAACTCCTGGCCTTCCCGCGGCGTAACTGTTTTAGTTAACAGGAGAAGGGGAGGCGGCGAGTCACTGGCGCCGAGAAATAACCAGAACTCTCTAGATGTGTATGCACATACATGCATGCATGCGCAGACATGTATGTGCGTTCGTACACACCTAAACTCGAGTAAAACCACAGTCTGCTCTATGTCACTTGTTTACCCGGGAGGAATGTGGAATCAACAAGCACATCTTCAACTTTATTCTCTGTTGGGATTATTGACTGACTTCTGTCTACACTCCTCCCTTCTGTCTTCCCTTCCATATATCTATTTCTTTCACTCTCTCTCTCCTTCATAACATACCCTGACAACAGTTTCCTCCAACAATGAATAACCTGTTTATTGTTGAAAACTATGTCAGTTGTATGTATTGAATGTGTATCTGTAGTTGGTAGTGTCTGCTAAGGTGACTGCAAGATAGGACTTTTAGATGTTAGTCTTCGTAATCTTCTCCAGCATATTCAAAAGGCCAAAACATCAGACATCAAACACAGAATTAGAACGTTCTCACCCGGTATGATCCGTTCAGCTTGAGTCTTGACTTAATCCAATTCTTGAAAAATCAAACAATTGTTCACCACAGTAACACCGTACAGTAATGTGATCACGGTAAGTCCTTTCCGTAGACAGAGTTTTCCGTTTTATGCTGTTATAATCCATCAGTGAAAACACCTCACACCTGTCCACAGTTATTTAACCGTTTTCTGAATATAGGTACACTGGTCTAGGGTTCTTCCCTGTTTCGTTTAGGTGAGTACTCAATGACAATGTTTTATCCTATTTTCTATGCTTGAATAAAGTTCTTTCTCTAAGGTTCACCAAAACCTGTTTTTTGACATTCGTTAAGTCACC
The DNA here is from genome assembly GCA_014155875.1 of Cepaea nemoralis. Classification (NCBI taxonomy): domain Eukaryota; kingdom Metazoa; phylum Mollusca; class Gastropoda; order Stylommatophora; family Helicidae; genus Cepaea; species Cepaea nemoralis. Next base: position 168,667 of record JACEFZ010005703.1, read on the forward strand.
CACTTTGCATTTGCTATAGTGACATACTTTCACTGCACCTGTGAAGTGCCTGATTAAATTAAAAGGTCTTTCCTGTATTATCAACACTGCTTTCTCTGTACAAGAGATGTACTGGTTTATCTTCTTTGATAGGTCTGGCTATGTAGTAGAACCTGGGTAATAAACATTAAATCAGGTGATTTAAGTCTGCCTCATATCCCTGTCTATGTGATTGTCTTTCTCCAGCCGTAATGAAACAGCCTCCGAAAGAATACTCTGACATAAACAGCAGAATTCACTAAAGTATAAACTATTCACTAAATAGAAAGCAATAGTAAACCCTACGCACAACCACATATTTCCCTATGCTAATATTACTCTAATATTAGTGTTACCTTATATATATGCACTTATGTTCCTGGAATCGAAATACACTAGCGAATAACACACTAATATCCCCTCTTCTTTAAACCATTAGGGACGTGTCTTTCTTTCCCCACTCAGGAGCATATCTCATTCAGCCCAGTTTGGAACACACACTAACTAGCAACCCCAGTTGCTACTTATTTATAACAAGTGTCCAATCCTCCGGTGATTGTTTGAACTACAATCAAATTTGCCGTATCCTGCCCGTCAAACAGCGGAGAAATCACGTAGTGGTTACTTGTTCGTGTCCTCCGTTGTTACGCTGTTCCCTGAGTTTCCCCGTACGCGAATACTTCAAAGCAACTTCACTCGTTGATCGTTTTCTCCGGTCGTGTGTCCCCAGCGCGATCGTCCCGTTTCTCCGTGTCCGTCAGATCGTCAAGCCATAAACTTTACGAACACCTGTATCCTATTTTCATATCTGTGTCGGTCAATGATCTTTTATTCGTCCTCCTCTCAGAATGAAGTACACGATTGTTAACCCTTCTCCTTCCTTGTATTTTAATATGTAAGTTATCAAGGAATCACTAAACTGCAGTTTTTCCGTGACACTCTAGCAAAGGAAAGGTGCTGAAGATTGAGGCAACCAGCCAGGAGGTGCACCACAGAAATCAGGACGCCTTGAAATCACGAGTAATGAAATATGTCGACTACTGCTAAATATTATGGTGCTCGCCCTGCTTTGGACCCCCAGGCAGGTGCAGTGCCGGGCCTTACGTCTCGAAAGGGTCCAACCACAGCAACTAGAGGTCCTTCTCAGATATCCTGTGGAGCCAGGGGACCTGGGAACAGAGCGTCTGGCCATACCAAACAAAGACTAAAACTAATGCATTGGAATGCTGAGGGAGTCAGCAACAACAAAACTTAGAACTAGAAAACATCTTGGACCAAGAAAAGGTAAGCGTATGCTGCTTGCAAGAAACTCACTTCAACGAAAACGAAATGATGTCTGGGAAATTGCCAGTACTAAGGACACTACTTTCTGAACTTAGCAGTCAGCATAAGGTCACCATACAGTGGATACCATCCCACTTTGGAGTACGCGGAAACTACGGAACTGATCGATTGGCAAAGGAAGGAGCAAAAGAAGAACAGCCTGATGTGCCCGTTACATACCACCAAAAGAAAAGAATGATCAAATCAGTCAGAAGGCCACCAAAACCTGCTCAAGACAGCAGAGCACATACTCAAGGACTGCCCAAATTACAACATGTCTAGGCAAACCTTCTGGCCTAGAGAGACGACAGTGGAAGATAAACTCTATTGACTGCTGAGTGAACTAAAAAGGACAGTTAAATTTATACAAGAGGCAACATTGCAGTTATAGACATATTTAAAGCGAAAGAAAGAAGAAGGATTACATTACGAAGGTCAATGACTGTTTACAAAAATAGATAATTAGAAAGAAATTTTATAAAAAGTGTTAAAACAATCGTAACGGTACTTGAAATTCTGTTAAATTCAACAAAATATGTTGAAAAAAAACTTAAAAGCGAAGTAAAATATTTTATTTCTAAATGCCCTCGCGGGCCGCATACAATCAGTTGGCGAGCCGCATGCGGCCCGCGGGCCGTAGTTTGCCCACCCCTGTATCGTATAGATCAATGCGTAGCGTCAACCGTCAGTAGAAATATTTGACGCGACTTGTGAGGAAAAACGAATCTGACAGCAGCCATAGCTCAATACTACGGAAGAGGAGCCAATGATAGCGGTGAGTCATTGCACAATATGTGTGGGTCTACATGTCTTCATCTCCTACGTCTGCCTTGTCTTCCTTCCCCCACTCCCTCCCCGAGGATTAAAGCCCTGACCAGATACGTTAAACACCCCTGTCTGTTGCCATCTCCTGAAGTTTCCTCCATGTCCTCGCCATACTATTAATCTCTATTTCTAATTCTCTTCTACGTGAATTTGTAGATCTGCCAATATTTCCTATGCCATGTGGGTCTCAGAGAAATGAGTTTTCTAGTTATTCTATTAACATATTGTTGCTGTTGTTGTTGTGTCTTTTTTAATGTGTATCCTATTCAGACAGTTTGCCTCACCACTTGATTCGCTGCAATGTGTTTAGTTCTCGATGTAAGCTCGAAATGAGTGATTATGTCAGATCAGTTTGGTCTATCTATTATGTGCAAGTACCAATTAATGAATGTCAATAGTTTATTCAAATTTGTTTAACCCGTTCTCCAGGCTTCTGATCCATATAGCAGTACTAATCTAAAGAGTTTAATATTTTAAGTTTAGTGCTAGATTTACTTTGTTTTGACTTTGATGACAGATTTCCCAGGCTACAAAAGCTCTTTATGCCTATTTAATTCGTATTATACTATATTGGTTCCCCCTTCTTGTCTACATTGCTACCTACATGTGTATATGATTCCACCGGTTGAAGCGAGGAATTTACTGCACATATGTGCAAGGCGGAAGTGAAATAGATATCAAAAAGATAATAGGGAATGGTCAAAAATGCTTTCAACGGCGTAAAATCAGTATTAACATCTAGGCAGGGGTGGGCAAACTTTTTCGTGCGGAGGGCCGCATTGACAAATGTAAAGCTATTGGCGGGCCGCATATATATCCATTTTGTTTACAGCAACCTATCACAATAAGTAATTATTAATTATGTATAGGTTATTAAGCAGTATAAATAACTAATTATTGCAATTTTATTTTACTTATACACTTATACATTTGACAATATGGACAAAAACTTTTACTAATTTGTTAACACGATTTTACAACTTGTTACTATAACAAATATTCTTTATTATCTATCAATGGCTTTAATTTAGACACACAGCGACTACATTGTCACTACAGTTGTTGATTTCTAATGAGTTGTATGTAACTGCTTGCAATTTTTGACAATATTCTTGAAATCTGGAGCAAGTTTACTTGTTGAAATTCGCATGACAGCATGCAAGTTGCAGTCCGACAATAAAGACATATTCTTAGATTTGTTGATCTTCAAGGAAGAGAATGCTTGTTCGCAAATTTATGTTGATCCATATAATGGTAAAAGTTTAGCTGCAAAGTTTTTCAAGTTAGGAAATGATTCTTGTGATAAAGATCCATAGAAATCCAGCAAACCATCTGTCTTGAATTTCTCTTTCAGGTCATGATCTGCTTGTACGTCAAGCAGCTCCAACTGTATGTCCTCTGTGGCTGTATTAGCTTCTGCACTAAAAGGTGAACTGAGAATATTGAACTATGGCTCTAATTTCTTAAAATCTTGGAATCTTCATCCAAATTCTTCAATCAGTGCATCTAATTGGGCTTTGTATTTTTCAGTCATTTCACCAGAAATGGTTTCTTGTTTCAGCAAAGGGAAGTGACAAAATCTTTTTCTCACTTACTTGTCTGGAGAACAGTGAGAGTTTTGCCTGATATGATTTTACATATACATACAATTCATGTGCAATCACACCATTGCCCTGAAGCTCTACATTCAGTTCATTTAACTTTTCCATAATTTCAATGGGAAACATAAAGTCTAACTGCCACTTTTTATTGACAATGTTAAAATTAAAATCACATGCAATGCCCTTAATCTCTAGGAACATCACTATTTCTTCTCTGAGTTCCCACACTCGCCTCAACACCTTGCCGAGACTCAGCCATCGAACATTGGTGTTGTTCAGGACATCGGAATGTTCAGTTTCCACATCGTCAAGTAATGCCTTGAACTGTCTGTGATTAAGTCCTCATGATCTAATGAGGTTGATGACACTGACGACTGGATCAATAACATGCTTGATATTCAAAAATAATTTTCACAGACTTTCTTGATGAATCACACAGTTAAGTGGTAATAATGTGTGGTCTGGATATTCTGCTTTAATCTTATCACTTATCAACTTTACCGGACCTACATTTTTTCCAGTCAAAGCACGAGCTCCGTCAGTTGTAACACTTGCCATCTTGTTCCAAACCAACCCAGTTCTTTCAATACAGTTAGTAACAGCATTGAATATATCATGGCCTGTGGTTGTGTCTTTGAGTGACTCAACACTCAGAAACTCTTCAGTGAGTTTGAAAGAAGTGTTTATTCCACGTATAAATATCAATAATTGGGCAGTATCATGTACATCGGAAATCTCATCCAATGCAAGACAGTACCACAAAAATTGTTTACTTGCATCTTGATGTTTATGCATCAAATTGTCACTGATCTTGTCAACAAGTCTGACCACAGTTCTCCTTGATAAAGTAATGTTGTCAAATCTGTTTGTTTCTTTGGTGTGTTCTGGACACATAATGTTTGCTGCATCTAGCAAACATTCCTTGATGAACTCGCCATCAGAAATTGGCTTCTTCTGTTTTACAATTCTGTGTGACAGCACAAGAATAGCTTCAGTTGCAGCATCTTGAATTGATGACTGTTTAGTGAAAACAGTTTGCTGTTTCTCCAAAATTTTCACCATCTCAAGGCATTTCCTTTCCTTCTCTTCGGTCGTTAAATTGTATCCGAAATCGGAATGTTTTGTTTGATAATGTCTTTTTAAATTGTACTCCTTGAAGACAGCCACTGACTCACGACACAACAAGCAAACTGATTTGCTACCAACTTTTTAAAAACAGTACTTAGTTGTCCATTCATCATTAAAAACACGGCATTCATCTTCAATCTTACATTTGTTATTGACACTCATCATAACGGTACATGCAATTCTGTAAAATTCAACTTTAAAACGAATTAAAAAATTTTTATTTCTAAATGCCCTCGCGGGCCGCATGAGGCCCGCGGGCCGTAGTTTGCCCACCCCTGATCTAGAGAGATTAACAACGCATTAAAAATGAGAATTGTCAAATACTACGTATATTAAACGCTACTGTATGGTAAGCCTGGACATTGAACAAGCAGCCAGAAAGTCGCACAGAAGCCCTAGAGATGTGGATATACAGACGAATATGTTGTATTTCATGGAAACAAAATGAACTGTTAAAGTCACGAACCACCGTGTCGGTGACTCATACCTGTGTAGACTGGCTATCGCACCTAGCGGCACGTTGGCCAGTCCAACGAGTGCGCTCGCTATGAAAGCTGGCATCGACTTGGCGGCGGCTCCAGGCCCGGAGAGAGACACAACAATTGTACCTGAGTGGTGGAGCAGGTTTCCGTTGAGCACATCTGACGTCAGTGTAAGAGATGAACTTGTCATTTAAGTATCCTTTAGTTAGAATAACACACTTCTTGTCTTGATAGCAGTTTTGGTCCCTTTCTCCTTGAAATGTGTAGTAAAAGGCGAAAGATTTATACGATGTGAAGAGAAACCAGAGTTGTACCCGCTTTAGAGCTTTACTGTAGTTCCCCTCATTCTTGTTTACCATTGTCCATTCCCTTGAACTGCTACTATATATTCCACGTTTCGTCTTCGTATTATGTCAGATTGTTGTCGATTTGTACAGTCCATTTGTTTCATGTCGTTTTGTGTCTGTGTTTGTTTGTCCTGTGCTGACTAAGGCTTTGGCCGCAACGTCCAATTTGTCTCTTGTAGTCGTGTTTCAGTAAAGATCACAATCTACTTCTCGTGTTTGGGAGATTCATTCACCCGCTTTAGAGTGAATGTACTATTTAAACTTGCTGAATTCGAAACCAGTGGAATTCTCATTGGTTCCATGATAATGTCTGGATTTGTTGCCGTATACGTTGTGAAGAGAAACCAGAGTAGCAATGTCATGGCGTCTATTGTGTCATTGTCGTTAGCATCGTGCAAAGAGCTTGCAGTGTTGAGACATTGTATATATTGCATTAACAAGTTGATTTCATTAGAATTTAGCAGTAAAAGTATTCAAAACTTTAGGATGTCCAATTGTTGTGTTAAATGTGAATAGTTGGAGTCATTATATTGAACATTTAACAATTAATGTAACTAATTGCTTCTTTAAAAAAAAAGTTTGCGAGTTATGTCCCTTGCAAACAATTCTACTACATTCGTTCGTTTGAAATACATCTATAACTGCAATGTTGTCTCCTGTATGAATCTAACAGTCTTTTTTAGTTCAGCGGTCCTATAGAGTTTATCTTCCACTGTCGTCTCTCTAGGCCAGAAAGTTTGCCTAGATATGTTATATTTTGGGCAGTCTTGGAGTCACCAATCTTGAATGTTGTATACATGTGGTTGCGTAATCTATTGTGTCCTGTTCTAAGGCGCAGAATAATGACTTGTTCTGGTCTGTCCATAACGTGGTAGTCGTCTTGAGCAGATTTTGGTGGCCTTCTGACTTCTTCTTCTGCTTTCGTTCGCGTGAAATGTAACTATAACTGCACTGTTGTCTCTTGTATGAATCTAACAGTATTTTTAGTTCACTCAGCGGTCCATAGAGTTTATCTTCCACTGATGTCTGTCTAGGCCAGAAGGTTCGCCTGGATATGTTGTAGTTTGGGCAATCCTGGAGTATGTACTCTGCTGTCTGCGACGCCAAACCACATGTGCACATGGCTGAGTCACCAATCTTGAATTTTGTATACACGTGGTTGCGTAATATATTGTATCCTGTTCTGAGGCGCAGAATAATTACCTGTTCTGGTCTGTCCATAACGTGGTAGTCGTCTTGAGTAGGGTTTGGTGGCCTTCTGATTGATTTGATCATTCTTTTCTTTTGGTGGTATGTAATGGGCACATCAGGCTGTTCTTCCTTTGCTCCTTCCTTAGCCAATCGATCAGCTCTGTCGTTTCCGGGTACTTCACAGTGGGATGGTATCCACTGTATACCTTATGCTGACTGCTAAGTTCAGAAAGTAGTGTCCTTCGAACTGGTAATTTCCCAGACAGGAGCGCCTCTATTACTGATTTTGCATCTGTCAATATCGCCACAGGTTGTCTACCATGGCTATTATTTTGTAATTTCTCTGTGGCTATCTTGATTGCCTCAATTTCAGCATCATAGTTATGGCAGTACTTTCCTGTTGGAATTCTGGCCGTGTCCCTAGTATTATTTGGGTATTCTATATACACTTCCGCTCCTCCATTTCGAACAGCATTTTGCGCTGACCCATCTGTGTAGACTCGGATCCAGAGGTCCTGTGGTATTCGTCATCAAGGAAGCTGAGAGTGGCTGTTCTGCGCTGTACACTCTTCTGTTCTTCCTTGTCAAATATTCCTCTCACTTTTGTCTGGATTTGTAGCGATAGTCTATGTTCATCTTTCCATGCAATTTGCTCTAGAATAGTTGTCAGTGGGATACCAACTGTGGGAAGATCGGTGGTTTCTCTGCAGAGTCGTTTGGCCTGGTGGATAAAACTACTTCTTTTCAACCGCCCCATAGCTAAGTTTTCAAATCGGTTCTTCATAGGGTGGAAGAACTACAAACAAGTTACCACTTTTAAAGGTTTACAGGTTTGGTGCAGAATATTTCTCTCTTGAGTTGAAAGATCAACAGTAAAAGAGACAGGGGAAGACTCAGGGAAATGGTGCAGGAGATGCCACTAAGATGGTGGCATGGAGGAATAATTTTAATAGAATGATTCAGAGCACCATTATAGATCACACAGATCCAGAAGAAGAGACTGACCATGTAAATGATGGACAGAGGAAATAACAGAAGAACTCACGCCAAATCCTCCTATATAGGCCATTTCCGGTATTTCCCTCCAGATCCTCCCCATGTTATTTACCTCTGTCTTTCATTCTTTCGCCCTGTGGGATTCAGAGAAAGAACTTTCTAGTCATGATATTAACAGGTTTTCTCAGTGCATGCCATATCCAGTGCCAGCTTATTTTCTGCACTTCTTGATTCACTGGAATATGTTAGTTCTTTCCATACAATCTGTATGTGTGATTCTGTCATACCATTTCAGTGCTTCTATTGTGCGCAGGCACCAGTTGATGAATGTCTGTAGTATATTAGTCATTGTTTTAGTTGTTCCCCATGTCTCTGATCCTACAGTATTGCTGATTTAATGTTCTAGTTACAAATGCTAAGTTTGATGCTAAGCTTAATTTTCTTTGACTTCTATACATTTCATAGAGCTATGAAAGGTCTGTCTGTTCTCCCGTCTTTGTCTACATCACTACTTAAATATTTGTATGATTCCACCTCTTGAAGTGAGGTTTCACCAAGGATGCTTGATTTATTATCATTACATTTGCCTTCACCCTATGAATTTTTAGACCTATTTGTTGTGATCTCCCATCTGATTTCATATGTTGGTCAGGAGGGCACTGTCGTCAGTGAAGCCCAGACAATGATACCGCTCTATCAGAGTTGTCAGAAGATTCTGGTCATATTGTCTTCATAATCCCATCTATAGTCAGTAAGTCTGCTACTTTTTTGGGGGGGGGGGGTATTTTTTATGGCACATTCAGTAGATCGTTACTTGTCATCATTTATTGTCATCTGTATTTTTGCTATTCAGATATTATTCTCGTCAATGTTTTACAATGAAATTCCAGAAACATTTTTTACACCAATGGTTGTTTATCAGAGTGTTGTTTTGCTATTTTATTTTATTTGTAAACATCTGAAACAGATATAACTAGTATTACATTTGGTTGTACCACTCTTTGTACCACATACCTCTGGTTTTATTATTTCAGATTTTATATATGCTTTACATGTGTGTAAATAAACCGTGTAATGTTTATTTCTCGTACCGGCTTTTTAAATTTCCATTGTAAGCTAAGCCGGCTCCCTGGCCAAGGGGTTAGCAGCTTTCTCCGTAACCCCGAATACTCTTGTGGTTGACGTGAGTGCACGAGAATTGGAAGCGGTTTGAGTCACACCAGTGACTTATGAGAGTATGGAGCCGGTCGCTCAGAAAGTCGTGGCGTGCTGATGAGCGTAATCTAGCCTAGGAATCAACATACAGCTGAAAGATGCTGATGTTGACCGCAAGATCCTGAAACAGGATGGAAACGCGGAAAAAAAAAAATTGTAAGCTAAGACAGGGACATGATTCTCATTTTTATTATTGACTGGTTGAAAGAGTTATTTGTCTGTTTAGGGTTGTGTCTAATATAGCCCGAGCATGGTCTCTCACCACATACAGATTCAAGCAGACAGTTGTGCGCTTACAGTTATATACAGGCTATTTGGGATGTCATCTTTGTTTTTTATTTGTAATATATTTGTGTGAATAATAAAAAGCACATAATTGTATGGGCTTTATAAATATGTTGTGGCGGAATTACAAAAATATATGATACACTCATTAAAGCATTGAATATATATTATGACAATCTGGATTATGTGTCCATGTACAACTGAAAGCTTCTTCTTTTACTTCTTGTTTTGCTATTGTTTAGAAATGACTGTGAATCGTCTGGTTCTCTGGATGTATACTGATGTAAATGGGAGTTTACTGGAACTCTTAAACTGCTTCGTTTGAATATATATATATATATATATATATATATATATATATATATATATATATATATATATATATATATATATATTTGTATGGGTTGGTGGGTGGGTGGGTGTGTGTAGGTGGGTGGATGTGTGAGTGAGTCACAGAGAGAGAGAGAGAGAGAGAGAGAGAGAGAGAGAGAGAGAGAGAGAGAGAGAGAGCCTGAGCTAGTGTTCAGCCCAAAGTCAACTAAAACTTAGTAAGTGTCTGTCTTGGCAGCCATGGTAGTGTCATGGCTGGCAAGCTTGTCTGCTGACCTTGTGGTTTGTCACTGATGATGGTGATTGTTATTGATGAGTGTGATAGTGTGTCACTGATGAGAGTAATAGTGTTCACTGATGAAGGTGATTGTCACTGATGAGGGTAATAGTTTGTCACTGTTGAATGTGACAGTATCTCACTATTGAGTTAGTTAGTTAGTTAGTCGTAGTTCCAACCCTACAGCAACGGGTCGTCCCCATTACGCTCCGTTCCTGTGCCAGTGAATATCGCACAAAACGCTCCCCACTTCCCAATGTGAAAAGTGGAAAAGACAGGAGTCTCGACATACAACAGCCCGCACAGATCCACTGTGCATAATGCCGCTGCCAGAATATCAACACAATAGTCCCCAACGAAACATCCAGTTCATCTCTGACGGAATCGGCAGTCATTTTCCCATCTGGATGTTTCCTAGATGTTCACCCACACAGTCCACGAAAGTACAGTTCATCGTCGATGGCAGTGGCAGTCAACCAGAAGCCCAGCAGCCACGCATTTCTGCATAAGGCAAAAACCGGTCAACTCTGGGATATAGCCATCTACCATCGCTCCGAACGTGCAGTCACGTTCCAAAAAACCTCGGGCAGATTCAAAAGCATTTCACACGAAACTCACAGCTTACAGTGTCGCGCCACGCACTCACTCAGTAGCAGGGCGACGGAACCATCAAGCCTCCTTAGTCGCCTCTTACGACATGCGTGGTAGGCTACAGTGTTGCTATTCTTTGCTTCCCTTATGTGCCCCGGCAACACACGGGAGATCTCACTATTGAGTGTGACAGTATGTCACTGCTAAGTATGACAGTTTGTCACTGTTTGAGGGTAATAGTTTGTCACTGTTGAGTGTGACAGTATGTCACCGTTTGAGGGTTAAAGATTGCCACTGTGGAGTGTGCCTGTTTGTCACTGTGTGAGAGTAGCAGTAGAACCAAGACTACCCATGTCTATCAGCATGGCACATGATGATGATGATAAGATCATGTTGCTGATCAATTCTGGACGATTGCTCATGCTGCACATATTCTTGCACTTCCATTAACATCATTTCATTAGCTTCCAAGTTTGAGCCTGTTGTATTTCTCACAGGTGCACGCTTTCTTCATGCTTTAGTCAGTTTTCTTTATGTGGGACCTCTATGTGATGTTCTTGTCTATTGTAATGATAACATATGAAATAACATTTGCATTGTGAATTCATAGATTGAAATTATGGCAAATATATTTACATAGCTAACCAGGAACAAACAAGGTCTGATTATTTCAGAATGACCAAACAATAATGTGTATGTGTTTTATGTTTTTAAGATTAAATTTTACACTACAAATGAAGTCATCATTTATTGAACAAGTTACATTTAAACATACCTATCCACTAACATTGGTGTTTTATCGGCTTTTACCAAAAACTGGCTAGCTGCCATCAGTGTCAATCTATGCCAGGCTATCTCAGACAATCATAGACATTGCTAGCATGCTTTTGATGCAATATGCTTTTTATTCCACACTATCACTTTTTGTTAGTGATATACTTGTAGTAGCATTTTTTTAACTCATAGTTGTTACTGCATCATATGTATACTTGTAATACAGATTTCTATAACCCTAGAAATGTGTCATTGATTTGTTAGTTTGATAGCTTTATGGAGCTTTGATCCTGGACCAGTTGCCAACCAAGGCTTAGGGACTGGTCTGCCCTGCACGATATTTAGTCTTTAGGTTGCATTTTCTTGCACCAAGATAAGGCTTGTACCCTCCCAATTGCGCTCTGCTATCCGAAGCCGTTGGCACAAAGTGGGGTGTCGGGTCTGGTGAGCGCCGCACAACATTTGGCGCTAATGGAAAGCACGTAGTACCCGCTACTGGTGGACAATTAGAGCATTGCTTTGCTGATCCGGCAGCCTCTACAGCTTGTCTTGTTCCAGATGTATTTGTGTTACCTTTCCTCTGAAGTAAACTAGTCATGCTGAGAGAGGGATCATGCTGGGTGGGCAACACATGGTATCTACAATTCAGCCCAGACCTGTGCTGTGGAGAGGTATAACTCCATCCCTGGTTTTAACTGGTCTCGGACCGCTGCGTGTTGTTGTTAATGTGCCTTGTTTGAAGCACAATGTAACAAACTATCATCTGTCAAGATGGCAAGGTACCAGACAATCAGCTTCATGGCCTCCCCAAACATTTTAGAATGCCATCTGTAGTAGATCAACACTTAAACCCAGCGACTGGATTTTATTTTTGTATTGGTTATTTGCTCCAGTTGTTGGTAATGATGAAATTTGGAGATGATAATTTGGAAATGAGAGGCCAACAATAACATTACAGTAAACAGACAGATACTAAAACAAGTGTCTTTTATCTTGGACATGTAATAATAGGATGAAAAACATACTGACCAATAAAAAGATATCAATTGAAACGAGAAAAAGAGCGTTGAAGTGCTACATAGAATCTGTACTTTTATATGGATGTGAAGCGTGGACAATGAGCAGACAAGCTGAAAAACATCTGATGTCTGTGGAAATGTTGTTTCTGAGGAAAATGCAAAGAATACCATGGACAGACAGAAAAACCAATGAACAAGTCCTTCATGAAACAAATGAAGATCGTAAACTGATTAGAGACATTAGACGTAGACAGTCAAAAATATTTGGGCATGTTATTTATGAGAAGAAATGAATTGGAGAACTTGGTGACAACTGGCAAGATCGAAGGGAAGAGACCAAGGGGAAGACCAAGAAGTAAATACCTGGATGGCTTGGCCATGTGGTATGGTCGAGACAGGAACACGGAGCTGATCCACGACTTTGGAGATCGAGTGGGATGACAAAACATGACCGCCCATGGCACATGATGGATGGATGGTAATAGCAGGTGATAGTAGAAGTGAAACAGAAATCTTAAAGAGAATATGAATGGCCAACATTATTTTATCAACATGAAAAGAATAGTTATATATATATATTGGATGTTTTCCCCTAGGGCATGCATGTTGGTGCCGGCTCCATGGCCGAGGTGTTAGCAGCTTTCTCCGCTAACCCCGAATACTCTCGTCACGTGACACGACGAGAATTAGCAGTGGTTCGAATCGCAAAAGTGACTTATGAGAGTATGGAGCCGGTCGCTCAGAAAGTCGTGGCGTGCTGATGAGCGTAATCTAGTCTAGGAATCAACATACAGCTGAAAGATGCTGGTGTTGACCGCAATATCCTGACACAGGATGGAAACGCGGGAAAAAAAATGCATGTTGGTAAATGAGCAGATGGACAGATTGGCTGGGCCTGCACCGCCTAGTGGGGTATTGATGTACAATAAGGCAATTATGCTCACGGCGCTTTGGGATTCTCGTAGAAGGGTAGGTAAGCATGGCCGAATGGATAAGAACATGCGTTCTTAAGCATGCAGTGTGCCGATGCTGAGGTAAGGGGTTCAACCCCTACACCGGACAGTTGGACTAAAATGTTGACTTATCGTTCTTGACTTGGGGTCGTACATTACAAGTACCTGTGAAGATGGAGTGGGTTCGCCTGATGGCGAGGGACACTGTTAATAGGGAAAGCTAATCCACATGCATAATTTAGTCCAGCACTAGTAGAAGTAGTGTGTATGGACTACGCTTGAGTTCAAAGTGAGCCATACCACGCTACACCTATGTGGTTAATTTCCTTTTTTTATTTTTTATGTTTTACGTTTATTTCATACAAAGCAATGTATATTTACAAGGTGTAATGTGTGTTTCTTTTGTTTGTGTATATTATAGAGCGTTGCCGTTTGTTAGTGTTACTTCACATGTGTGAATAAAACAAATACATACACGTATACAGTTATGGTAATGATATTTATGGCATAGTGACTGTAGAACATTCCTTGCATATGCTTCATTTTCACTTCCACAAGCGGAATTCATGTAACACCTGTCCATCTCTCCTTTCACACACACACACACTCTCTCTCTCTCTCTCTCTCTCTCTCTCTCTCTCTCTCTCTCTCTCTCTCTCTCTCTCTCTCACTCACAAACACAGACACACACACACACACACACACACACGCGCATATTTTATCTTGATCTATCTCGTGATTTCTGGAGACAGCAGTACATTGAATGCCGTGAGATTGGGCAATAAACTTTAAATTATCATTCTAATTAAAATGTGGCTTCTTTGTAATTTCTGGGTCACTTAGCTACAGAGGTGAAGGTTCACATTGTTGTTGTTGTTGGCCTGATGTCAAATTACATGGTGACGCTCTAGTGCCCTGTAAATGTCCATGATATCTTTGGACAAGAATCGGGGATTTATAATTAGCAATTAGAGTCCATGGCCTGTCCCCAGGGAGATAATTGGTCCACAGCTGTGACAGTGTCTGGGTTTCAGATACAATGGGAGGGATTTAAAACCTGACCTCTACAAGCCACCTTAGATTACTGGGTACTTAAAGGGCTCATTTAATTTGTTTATACATAGTGGTGCATGATTTTTTTTTCTTTTCAAACATATCATTACCATATAACATCATTTAAATACTAGAGATATCCCCATTGGTTAAAGGCTGCTACAAACGCGCGCGCGCACACACACACACACACACACACACACACTCATGCACATGCGCGTGCAAATAATGCACCACACACATACACACACACACACACACACACACCTGCATCCACACACAAACGCATACATATGTTACTGCCAACGACACAGACACACATCCACAATATATTTCATGTTGCACATTCAAATATAATAATAGGAAAATTAATAATAATGGCAGCAGTAATAATAATAGTAGTAATAATAATATAATTGTAAGATTATTGATACCGTCAATAAAAACATTTACAGTTGTGGTATCGTTTGTTTGAAACAAGTTATTTGCTTCTTCTGTAATATGTGCTGACTTCAGGCAAATCTCTTACGGGATTTTCGCTTGTGGGGCTAAGATTAGAATATTTGAGACTTTTTGTTGATAAAGTTATTGGACACTTTCTTTGTTAATTGTTCTGTAATTGTATAATGTTTTGTTTCTTAATGTCCATACAATATTTCTGTACTCTGCCAATAGAACAAGTAGCTTTGTGTGGATATCTTGTGTGGAGTAAGGAATGGATTTTCTCATGATTGCTTTGTAAACATCTGTTCTGTGTTTCGTTTAAGTGTTTAGGATGTATTGTAGGAGATTTCTTGTTGGTATGATTGCGTTGCATTCATAATAGATGTGCTCTTCTGATTCTTGGACGTTCCGTCTACAAAGCTGACACTGTAGTATTTGTTTAGTTAATTTTACTGTTCTCTCTGTTGTTGGGGTCATGCTGTAAACAAGCCTATATGTAATTTCCTTTGCTTTATGGGTAATCTGCTTGTTGTGAATATTAGAGAAAGTTTCTGTATAATCTTTTATGAAATATCTATGTCCTCTTTTAATTCGGAGATGTACTGGAGTTGCTATAATTTTTAACTAAATGCTTGTAGATTGTGTGTGCTTTCATGTGTAGTAATTTTTCGTGTCCTTTAATGGCTGAAATACATGTTTTGTAAAACGTTGGGAGAGTGCCAAAGTAATGTGAGGATGTATTCCTAAGAGGTTTTAAATAAGATAGCCTAATTCCAATATCTCCCCCGATGGTGTTTCCACCTTGTCATGGTGGGGGAGCTTGATATTCTCAATGACCATGAGAGCTATGCCGGCGGTAGCGTAACTACCAGCAGGGCCTCCCAAGCCGGACAGGTCAAAGGGTAGAGAACAGACAAACAGAAACATCCTGGTCCTCCAGGTTGGGGGTTGAAGCGTGGGGTTAACATCCCCACGTTTGTAAAAAACCATTTTGTTACGAAACAGATACACGAGCCTCGAATTTGGACTGACTTATTTGGACATCAACCTTGGAGCGTTAAAGGACTTTTGAGATTTGGAACATGGAATGTACGGACACTATATCGAGCTGGAGCGGCCGAAGAATTAACCCGGGAGCTGGTTGAATATAAAATGGATATAACAGCAATTCAAGAAATAAGGTGGCGAGGAGAGAGTACTTTGGAGCAAAATGGAATGATTATAATATATGGAGGAAACACCCAAAATAAACATGAATTAGGAACAGGATTTGTCATTAAAAAAAAGAGTTATGGGGGAACGTTCTAAACTTTAGAGCTGTTAATGATAGGATTAGTAAATTACTAATAAAAGGTAAATGGAAAAATATAACGATGATTAATGTACATGCATCTACTGAAGAGAAAGAAGATGATATTAAAGAAGACTTTTATAATGATCTAGAAGATGTCATAGAAGAAACCCCCAAACAGGACCTCCTGATTGTGCTGGGAGACTTCAACGCAAAAGTAGGTAGAGAGCAAACTCATAAAAAATGTTGCCGGTATGGAAAGCCTACATACAACTTCAAATGATAATGGATGGAGAGTCATCAACCTAGCAGAAGCCAAAGGACTGCAGATCAGCAGTACCAGACTGCAAAGAAAGGATATACATAGCAAGAAACTTGGAAATCATGTGACAAGAGAACCTATACTCAAATAGATCACATTTTAATTAACAACAATAATGCATCAAACATACAACAAGTTAGAAGCTATAGAGGAGCTGAGTGCCACAGCGACCACTTCCTCGTTGGGGCAAAATTTAAAATAAAACTTAAGAGAGCTTTCTATGCTAAACTGCGAAGGTTACACCCAACATATAACAGAGAAAAACTACAAGAAATTACAGTCATAGAGAAATTTGCAGATGAAATAAAATGTAAACTTGAAATTCTACAAAACCCGTTGGAGGAAAGCGTTGACTAAACTTGGTTGAACATCAAGAATACAATTCAATCTACAGAAGAATGTCTCGGTGTGTTAACCACGCATAGAAAGAACAGATGGTTCAATCCAAAATGTGAAGAAGCAGTCATTAGGAAAAAGAATGCCAGACATTTATGGTTAAATGACATCAACAACATCCAAAAGGAAGAGCAATATAAATATGAATGTACAAAAATAGTTCGACAGCAGAAGCGAGAATATATGAGTAATATAATAAAAGATATGGAAACTAATCACCAGAAAAACGAATCCAGAAAGTTTTTTAAAGAACTGAAGTCAATGAAATGAGGGCACCAACACAACACATATGGTTTAAAAGACAGAAATGGGAATATGATAAATACCAATGAGGAAATGTGCAACACATGGAAAGAATATTTTGTTGAATTACTAAATTGTGAAGCTCCAAGTAACACTTTCCCACAGGAAGAGGTTCTAACGTGTGAACCACAAATTGAAGGACCTGCATTTGAAGAAATCCTATATGTAATCACACGACTTAAAAACAATAAGGCAACTGGGGCTGATGGAATTGCTGCTGAATTTATAAAGGCGGGTGGCCATGCATTACATCTAAAGTTATACGAACTAATAATACAAATCTGGAGGACTGAAGAATTACCCCATGACTGGAAAGAGTCATTATTGAAACCTATCTTTAAGAAAGTAGACAAGTTCCAGTGTGAAAATTATAGAGGAATATCACTTCTGTCCATAAGCTATAAGATACTATCCGCAGTATTACTAAATAGACTAAAACCATATTCAGAATCCATATTAGGTGACTACCAGGCGGGTTTTAGACAAAACAGATCAGCAATCGATCAGATATTTATCTTACGACAAATAGCCGAGAAAAATTGGGAATATAAAAGAGATCTCTATAACATTTTTGTGGATTTTAAAAAGGCTTATGATAGTGTCCATAGGAAGTCTATGGAATGCTATGCGGGAATTTGGAATACCAAGGAAGTTAATCAACATGACCAGACTATGCATGGAAGATACTTATAATATAGTAACATATAAACTGCTACAACATCATAAGGGAAGAAATAAGAACTAGAATCAATTCTGGAAATAAGATATACTATGCACTACAACATCTACTAAAATCAAAGGCGCTATCTCGTAACACAAAGATCACAAAATACAGTCTATAACATTTTTGTGGATTTTAAAAAGGCTTATGATAGTGTCCATAGGAAGTCTATGGAATGCTATGCGGGAATTTGGAATACCAAGGAAGTTAATCAACATTACCAGACTATGCATGGAAGATACTTATAATATAGTAACATATAAACTGCTCCAACATCATAAGGGAAGAAATACGAACTAGAATCAATACTGGAAATAAGATATACTATGCACTACAACATCTACTAAAATCAAAGGCGCTATCTCGTAACACAAAGATCACAAAATACAAAACACTGATCAGACCAGTTGTGCTGTATGGCTCTGAAACCTGGAGTACAACGAAAGGAGATGAAGCCTTGCTACAAACCTTTGAGAACAAAGTTTTAAGACGCATCTTTGGACCCATTAGGGATACACAAAGTGGAGAGTGGAAAAGAAGAATTAACAAAGTCATTTATGATCTGTTTAAGTCCCCGCTAATGACTGGTATCATGAAGGCTAATAGACTACAATGGCTGGGGCATATAGAAAGAATGGAAGATAATAGGGAAACAAAACTCGCTTACACACAGGAAATAAATGACCGTAGACCCCGAGGTAGACCAAGAAGACGGTGGCGAGATAATATATATGCAGACCTACAAGCACTTGGAATCAACGACTGGCAAGAGAAGGTCAACCAGAGAACGAACGAACGAACGAAGAACAAACTTTATTTTAAAAGGGTAACAAATTGGGCACGCAGGCCCGTCTTACATTCGGCCCTTTGGATCACTCATCTTTCATTCATCAAATGTGCATGTTACATTTACACACGGACAAAAAACAGTGTCAAATGGATGTTGTAAGTATAAACAGTGCATATTTCGCATGGTACATTCACATGGGGAAAAAAGAAACATTGTCAAATGAAAGTTGTAAACATATGTGCATATTGCAATGTTGTGAGACACATCCCTCATCCACCCTCACACCCCGCTGCCACCCACACATCCCTCAGCCACCCACACATCCCCAACCCACCCACATATACCTCCACGCACTCATACAGACTCAGGCAAACATACATGCAGACACAAACCCACTGATCCCCCACCCACACACATTTCCCAACCTACACATACATGCCCCACCCATCCCATAACCGACACGCACATACCCACCCACATATTCTCCACCACCCACCCACAAACCCGCAACCACCCAGAAAAACACACATCACAAAACCACACACACATACCCCCGTCAACCCACACATCCCGCACCTATCCACACATACATCCCGCACCCTCACAATTTTCCTCACCCACCCACACACACACACATCGTCCAAACTACACCCACTCACCCACCCAATATCCGTCACCTCTCAACTACACATCCCCCACCTATACATACATCCCCACCCACAAACACATCTCCCCACCTGCCCACACATATCCCCCACCCATAAACACCCAAAAAACATCCCACCCACACACCCCCCACCTCCCACATATACCCCACCCACACACATCCGACGATCACAAGCCGCTCACGCACATCTTCCCACAAAAACACATATCCCCCAACCATACACTCATCTCTCACACACATCCACCCACTCACATACTCATCCATCAACCACTCACATCCACACATCACCCACTCGCCCATAAACACATGCATCTCTCATCTTCCCTCCCACCCACACACACCCCAACCACCCAACCAAACACACATCCCCCATCCTCACATACATCCGTCATCCACCTGCACATCCCACACATCCCCCCTCTCACACAAAACTCCACCCATAAACACATTCCCCTCACACACACACACATCCCCCACATGCATTCCTCATACACATCCCCGCCCACACATCCCTCACCCACACATACATCTCCCCACCCACCCACACACATCCCCCACATACAAACATCCTCACCACTCACACATACATCCTCCATTAACTCACATTTACCTCACAAACATTCCTCACACACACATACATCCCCCACAGACTACACATCCCTTTAACTCATCCACACATCACCCATCAACCCATACACATCCCCCACATACAACCCCTCCACACATACATTCCCCACACCCCCACACACATCCCTTACATACACACTCACACAAACATCCTCACATCTACACACATACATGATCACTGAAACTAATATGAACAAACTCCCACACTTTACACACAGTTGAGACACTGATGATTGTCGTGAGCATTCTCGCAAAAATTGTAAGAAGTGGAGAAAGAAATTGTACATATACATTGTGTAGCATAAAAAATTAGTGATGCAATTCAACTCTCTCTCTCTCTCTCTCTCTCTCTCTCTCTCTCTCTCTCTCTCTCTCTCTCTCTCTCTCTCACACACACACACACACACACACACTCTCTCTCTCTCTCACACTCTCTCTCTCTCTCTCTCTCTCTCTCTCTCTCTCTCTCTCTCTGACGAATGGAGACGGATTGTATCTGCAGCAAAGAACCTCAATTGCTCGGAACGCTGAAGAAGAAGGAGAATTCCAATATAATAGTGTGCTAAAGGGTGTTTTTCTGGGTGGTGTAGGATTTCCCCTACGTGTTTGATCCTAAGTGCTTGTATTTTGGTTGTTATGTCTTGGAGGGCGATACCTCCATCTTTTTTGTCTTGCATGAATGTAGTATGTTTGATACTGTAGATGGTGCTGCCAAACACAAAGCGTCTGATCTCTTTGTTTATGTTTGTGACAGTCTGACGTGGGTGGGGGGGGGGGGCCCTCTAGGACTGTGCACAGATATAGTATTTTTGGAATTAAATATGTATTAACAATGGTACTTCTACCAAATATGGTGGTTGTTTTGTATTTGTACCTCTGTAATATATTTATTATTTTCCTAGTCTAGATTGTGCCATGTGTCTTCTGTGTGTCTGATTTAGTTGACATGAGAAGACTATTCCCTACAATTTTATAAGATTGTTTGATGTTAAGTCAAATGAAAAACCGGCCTTAGTTTTCCATTTGCCTAAGCCCATTATAGTAGATGTTTGGACGTTTAATTTTTCCCCACTACCTTTGCCGAAAAACGAAAATGTTTCCAAAATGATCCATACAGATTTTTCAGTTGTCGGATGGAAAATGGTATCGTCGGCATAAGCAAGCAGCTTTTGTTCACCCTTCCCTGGAATGAACGTACCCCTGACATTGTTGTCCTGTCATATTGTTTCTAGAAGTGGCTCTAGAGCGACAACATATAGTAATGGGGACAAGGGACATCCCTGTCTTACTGATCCTAGTCAACCTGAAAGAATTCGTTAGGGTATGGTTTAATAGAATCCGACTTTCTGGTTTTAAATATAAAATTTGGATCCATGTCCGAAATTAATTTCCCACGTTGCAGTGTGAGAGAGTTTTGTGGAGGTATGAGTGAGATATTCTGTCGAATGCTTTTTCTTGATCTAAAGAGAGAATTGAGGACTGACAGTTTTTCATATGTGTGTAATTGATGATGTCTCTTATGAAGAGTGTGTGCTTCTGGATATTCCGGTGTTGTACACTACATTGCTGGTCTTCATGAATGAGATTTGCCATTACTGGTTTCAATTTAGTCGTCAAAGCATTTGTTAAAATCTTGTAGTCTACGTTTAGAAGCGAGATCGGTCTGTAACTCTTTAAAAGTGTCTTGTTAGTGTTCTCCTTCGGAATAAGAGTGATGTAAGACGTGTTGAAACTGGATGGGAGTTCTTGTTTGTGGAAAGATTCAGAGAATACTGCTAGTAAAATGAAACCTAGAAGAGGACAGTAAAACTGATAGAATTCAGCGATAATACCATCAGGTTCAGGCGATTTGCCCTTCTGCATTCTGTGAACCACCTGTGTTATATCTGTTAGTGTTAATTCAGTATCTAGTGTTAGTTTATGTTCCTCTGTGAGTTGTTTTGTGAATTTCATAAAATGTTCTTGTACGTCAGCCTGTGTGTTTTCCTCTTTGTAAAGGTTGTTATAATAATCTTCAAAGGCTAAGGCTATTTGTTGTGGCTCAACTTGTATATTTCCTTCCCTGTCGATTATTTGGCCTATCTGTCTGCTGCGCTGTATATTTTGTTCTATAGCTAGGTATTGTTTACTCGGTATCTCTTGTGTTATAGTTTGTAACTTTGTTCGCAGTCAAGCCCCCTGAAATCGGTAATTTCTGTGGAGATCGTATTCTTCCTGTAATGTTATGATGTGTGGTGAATTTTTGTCTGTCTGTAGCAAAAGCTTAATTGCATTTTCCAATACATTTTCTTGTTGTAGTTTTTGCTTGTGTATTACTGCTGCTAGTGATTGAGTTCTCACTCGTATAGTTTGTTTAAATGTTTCCCAGAGTTCTCTCGCATTACCCATTGGTATATTGCTTGTGTATGTGAGGATCAGTTGTGTTATGCAATCTACATATTCCTGATTTTGTAAAAGAGTGCTGTTAAATTTCAAAAGGCGAGATCTTCTAAGATGTGTTGTTGCTTGTACTGTGTTTATTGTTGCAACTACGGCCTTATGGTCTATGAAGTTCAGTGTCTCGTGTAAATGCTTGACTTGTGTTATATGATGTGTTATGGGCTCATAAAGGCTATCTAATCGCCCTGCTCTGTTATGTGCATTGTTTGTATGTGTTGTATCTGTTCCAAGGGGCTGCGTCAGCCTGTATGTGTATGTCAGCCCATGGATATCTAAAATTGTTTGCAATTTGTCTAACTGATGTTCATCCTCCCCTGTTGTGGTTCTAATTTGCATTCTTACATCTCCATTTAGCAGGACATGCGCCGAAAGCACGCAATTAAAATCACCCCCTAAAATGATATTGTGACCCCGATATGAGCGTGATAATAAGTTATTAAGTGTTTGGTAGAAGAGCGGCTGATTTATGTAGTCAGGCGATGCATGTATGTTGACAGTTGTGTACTTATGTATATTATTCCCCACCTGTACTATAGCTTTCCTACCCTGGCAGTCCCTGTCCTTCTCTATAATCTGCCACCTGTCCGAGTCTGTATTATTGCTGTACCCAATCAGATATGTTGAGTACTAAGACTAAACCATGAGTGTCTTAGACCTAAGCATGTTATGATATACGATGCGTGTTCGTCGGTGTTAACGTTAGTTTCCTGTATGAGTATAAAATCAGGTTTATATTAGTGTATGAGTAGTATAAGATTATTAATTTTGGATCTTATACCCCGAATGTTAATACTCATTATTTTAATTTCCCCTGCCATTTTTGTTGTTATATAAGAAACGGTTGAGAATAATTATATTTCTTGTTTAAAACTGTCTGTATTCATGTTATCATTTCTGGAGATATTCAGTAGATTCCTTCGCCGGGCTTGAAATATCTAAGTCAATAACGAGGCGTGGAAAAAAATCTGACAGGTTTCTTTGTCGTGGTGGTATGATGATTGTATCACTTTCTCTTCCGGCCATGGCGCTGGTCGTTATCTGTTAAGTATAATTACTTACACATTTCTTTTTGTTTGGCCTGTACGCTTCAGACGGTGTAGGGTGGTCGTGGATGTTGAGGGGCGGCAGCGTGGTAATAGGTGTTTGGCAGCCTGGAGGTGTCGAGCTTTCACCATCTGACAAGCTCGTCATCGTTTCCAATTCCAATTCCAATTTTTGGTATGAGTACCACCTTTTCAGCCTTTGAGTTTTCGATTTGTCTATGTAGGAGTGTTTATGGTGTAGCTTGTAGTTTCTCTTTCGTACTTTGGGCTGCTTGTTGTCAGCTTCCCGGCTTCTGATGGGTTGATTGCGTTCGTTACTTTCTTGATGAGGTTTTTCATGTCTGGACAGAGTCGCGCGCACTTGTTGAGGCCTGGAGTAATTCGGTACCCACCCCGTCATATTGTGCTGTTTCCTTCAGGAGAGTTTTACCAGTTGTCGTCTCTCCTGGTGTTCCTCCTATTTCCCCGTCGTGAGTTGCATTCGAATCTTCTCGGCGTTCGCCAGTCGGATCTTGGTGGTGAGTGATATTGTTCTTCCTCTTTTGCTTCTTCTTCTTTTCTTTGTGCCCTTGTATCCTCTGGTTCGGGTGTGGCTGTATGGATCTTGAGCACATTTTTCTACTTTTTAATAAGTCTGGACTAGATATTTCTCTCTTTGGCTGACAATGCTAACATTTGGTTGACAAATTTTCCTATTTTTATAAGTCTGGACGCTATATTTCTTTCTTTGGCTGATATTTTTTCCTATTTGGCTAACATGTTTTCCTACTTGGTCAATATTTTGTTCTATTTGGCTAACAAATATTCCCGGTTTTCACTAAGTGTGGACGTGTTATTTATGTATTTGGCTGACGTTTTTCACATTTGGGTAACACATTTTCCTACTTGACCTTCGTTTTCCCCGTTTGGCTATTAAAGTTTCCTACTTTTCATATGTTTGGGTGAGATATTTCTGTATTTGGTCTAACTTTTTCCCGTTTGGTCGACAATGTTCCTACTTTTTATAAGTTTTGGCGAGATATTTCTCTCTCTCTGGGTGATATTTTTTCACATTTGGTTATTAAAGCTTCTTACTTTTAATAAGTTTGAACGATATATTTCGCTACTTGTTCAATATTTTTCCTCTTTGACTAACACATTTTCCTACTTGGTCAATATCTTTCCCGTTCGGTTAACAATTTTCCTACTTTTTATACGTTTGGTTGAACTATTTCTGTATTTGGCCGTTAATTTTCACATTTGGCTAACAGGAATTTCCTACTTGACCTAGGTTTTTTCACTTTGGCTAACAAAGTTTCCTACTTTTCATAAGTTTGGGTGAGGTATTTCCGTATTTGGCCTAACTTTTTCCCATTTGGTCGACAATTTTCCTAATTTTTATAAGTTTGGACGAGATATTTCTCTCTTTGGATGATATTTTTTTACATTTGCTTAACAAAGCTTCCTACTTTTTATAAGTCTGGACGAGATATTTCTCTCTTAGGTTGATATTTTTCACATTTGATTAACAAGTTTTCCTACTTGGCCAATATTTTCCCTGTTTGGCTAACAAATTTTCCTAGTTTTCATAAGTGTGGATGAGCTGTTTCTGTATTTGATCGACATTTTTCACATTTAGCTAACAAATTTTCCAACTTGACCTGGGTTTTTTTCATTTTTGTCTACCAAAGTTTCCTAGTTTTCATAAGTTTGGCTGAGGTATTTATAAGTTTGGTCTGAACCATTTTCCAATTTGGCTGAAAATTTTCCTACTTTTCATAAGTTTGGTTGAAATGTGGCCCAAATATTTTCCTTGTGGAGATCAGCTTTCTCTACTTTTCATAACTTTGGTGGAGATATTTATAAGTTTGACCTATATTTTTCCATTTGATTAACATATTTTCTTATTTGAACGTTAAAGTGGTAGATAGATGCTGTAGTTTTGCCTGGCTGTGAAGTGTGGCACTGAGCAGACACGTTTGAGAAAAAATATTGGTCTTGGAAATGGGTTTCTGGGGAATGAAACAAAGACCCGTATAGGCACAAAGGGGAGAGAAAAAATAGAGAGAGAGAGAGAGAGAGAGAGAGAGAGAGAGAGAGAAGAGAGAGAGAGAGAGAGAGAGAGAGAGAGAGAGAGAGAGAGAGAATTGAGGTAGTCATTTACCGATCTGAAATCGTATGATGTTAGTGTTTGAGCACTTATCTAGCTACCCATCCACTCACCCACCCTTTAACATCTAATTTCACTAAGCCATACCCACTACAGCCAATAAAACAGGTCATCTGTACTTTTTAAAGGTTTTCATTTGTACCCGTATGCTAATAGTGTATATACCACTCAACCCTCTACATATCACTAATAACCACTATCCACCCCCTGACAACGAATAACACTAAGCCGTACCCACTACAACCAATAATACCGACCATCTTTACGTTTTAAGATTTTCATTTGTAAACCGTATGATAATACTGTTTATACCACTACGATGATTATGTACTGTACGTAATTCTCAGATAGATTGCCACAGTGTATTTTATACAACTGTGATTCTCTAAGTCTTTTGTTAGGCATAGACTTATGATTCCAGATGGATGGTTATATGCAGTATAGACTAGTGATTAATTGATAGCTCGTCACTTTGTTTTGTGTATAACAATAGTTCTCTGACATATAGTTACGGTATATTCTGTATAACAGACATTCTCAAAGGGAAGTCATATTGCATCCTATTGGCGAATGATTTTCAAATCACCATCATCATGTGTCATCGCGGTAAGTGTTGTCGATTATGTTTCTCTATCTCACACGATCGCCACAATGGTGGATCATCATCATGTGTCATCGCGATAAGTGTTGTCGATTATGTTTCTCCATCTCACACGATCGCCAGAATGGTGGATCATCATCATGTGTCATCCCGATAAGTGTTGTCGATTATGTTTCTCCATCTCACATGATCGCCAGAATGGTGGATCATCATCATGTGTCATCCCGATAAGTGTTGTCGATTATGTTTCTCCATCTCACATGATCACCAGATAAGTGTTGTCGATTATGTTTCTCCATCTCACACGATCGCCAGAATGATGGATCATCATCATGTGTCATCCCTATAATTGTTGTCGATTATGTTTCTCCATCTCACATGATCACCAGATAAGTGTTGTGGATTATGTTTCTCCATCTCACATGATCGCCAGAATGGTGGATCATCATCATGTGTCATCGCGATAAGTGTTGTCGATTATGTTTCTCCATCTCACATGATCACCAGATAAGTGTCGTCGATTATGTTTCTCCATCTCACATGATCACCAGATAAGTGTTGTGGATTATGTTTCTCCATCTCACACGATCGCCAGGATGGTGGATCACCATCATGTATCATCCCTATAAGTGTTGTCGATTATGTTTCTCCATCTCACATGATCACCAGATAAGTGTTGTCGATTATGTTTCTCCATCTCACACGATCGCCAGAATGGTGGATCATCATCATGTGTCATCCCTATAAGTGTTGTGGATTATGTTTCTCCATCTCACACGATCACCAGAGTGGTGGATCAGTTCTTTTCTTCACTCGTTTTTACCATGTGGCCAAGGCATCAACATATTTTTATGTGTGTCTTCCCCTTGTTCTTTCCTCAATATTCTTGCCAGTTGTCACCAAGTTTTCCAGCTGATATCTCCTCATAAGGTATCAAAAAGTTCTACGTCTAATTTATCTAATCAGTTGACGATTTTCATTTATTTCTTATAGGACTAGCTGATTGGTTTTTCTGACCTCCCATAGTATTATTTGCATTTCCCCAAGAAACGACACCTTCACCACTTGTAGATGTTTCTCAGCTTGTCTACTCATTGTCCATGTTTCACATCTGTATAACAGCATGCGTTCTGTTCAACACTTAAATATTCTTTTTTTATCATTGCAGTTGACAGTTTCTTATTGGTCAGCGTGTTAAGTCACGAGACAACTTATGACAAACATCAGAAAGAAGCAGTCATCATATTTTGGCCACATTATAAGAAGATAAAAACTTGAATATGTTATAACAACCGGAAAGATTTGCGGAAAGAGAGATAGAGGAAGACAACGTGAGAAAATTCTTGACAGTCCTGAGTTATGGCACGGAAGGGAGTCAACACAGTCATTGATCCATGCCGTTGGAGAACGTACTTTGTGGAGAGGCATGATCGCCCACGCCAGCCGGCAAGGCACTAGATGGCGATGATGCTATTTACCATCCTGCAAAAAGTTACCTTTGCCACAGTGACTCATGTTCTAATCTCTACGTGTGACTGCATTGCTTTAAAATTGTGATAAATGACAAAGAATAAGAAAACATAAGTTGCTTCTGTGGTGGCGTGTTGAATTGATAACATGTCCACATGTTTAAACGTTAACCCAGTGATTATGTGGTTGAACCGACATGGAGGCGGGGCTTATTGTATTACAACGGATTTTTGCTCACAGATCAACCAAGCCTGAAATGGGTACACGGAAATGGTCGGGGAAGTAAAAGCGATCAGTTTGATATTGACGCCCTCCCCCAGCCAGAGCTGGTTGGCCTATAAAAATATAAGGCTAACACCATAAATCCAAAGCGCGAAAAATGGTTCTTGAGTTTAATTCATAATTCTTAATTTATCTTGAAGCAGTTTCCTTATGTGACTCCGTGATACGATAGGACCAGTACATTGTGTAGGCCTGGTGCACGGAGGAACAGTTGGCCAATCTTTCTCTTACTTTCTCAGACGACGAGCCCATGGCAGTGTGACCCTTGTCCGACCGTACTCATGGTGCTAGGCACAGTTCCCTATCAACTTCTGTAACAGCGATCGCTTCCTTTACTTTACTTACCCTATTACATTACACAAGATACAAACGACGCATATACTGGCAATGAAAAAAAAATAGTTCATTATCAAGGGCATGGACTACTTATAACTGTTGTAATCAGCACTATTAGAAACAATCTCGCTAGTTTTAGAGCACTTTGTTTTCATGTTTGAATAGCTGTATCTCGTTCAACCTTACGTGTTGTAATTCAGCTAATGTCTAGGAGTGGCTGGCCGAGTGGCTAGAACACCAGATTCTCCTTCAGGAGACCCGGGTTCGAATCCTCGGTAAGGTGTGGGATTTTTTATCTGTTGGGGGAATAAAGAAAATCTTAATCTGCATAGTTCTCGGCGACTGCACTAGCCAGGTGGCCTTAATTCCTCATGCTCAAAGATCCCCTACCATACACCGCAAGGTACTATATTTGCAGAAAATGACAGTTTACTCTTATTTCAAAAAACTGACTTTTTATTTTCTTTGTTTAAGTTTCTTTTAAACAATTTGTATTTTTAATAAAGAAGGCACATACCATATGTTCTACAATTTATTGCCTGGCTAATTTCGCTGCATCTCATCAGGTGCATTGCACGATTTATTGCCTGATATATTTCTCTGCATCTCGTCAGGTTTATGCTGCAGCAGTCACACAACACAAAATAGGGCAACTTTTTGTGCAACTTGTTGATTGTGTTCATTGTATCCAAATTCACTACAAGAAAACATTCCACTGAAGATTTAATGATTCCCCATCCGCTACAAAATAAAGTCTAGGAACAAACTGCTCTGTGTCACATTGAACTGGTTGTGTGGTTGGTGCTTCATCTCGTCGTGAGTCCTATGGAAGGCTGAGTTCTAACTCTTAAGTTCCCGTGGACAAAGCTGTGAAAAAGGCTTGCATCAGTAGCAGTGAGGTGTGTCTAAGATAGTTCGTCTGGCGTTGTTGTTGTTGTTTTTTTTTTTTTTGCGCTGGCTCCCTTTGAACCCAAGCATAGTCCTTTCATGTGCTTCTTCTTCTCTTGCACTGAACTGGTTTTTGCGTAAGGGTTAGCTTTCCCTATTACCAGTGTCCCTCGCTATCAGGCAAACCCACTCCGACTTCTGAGGTACTTGTAATTTACTTCACCAAGTTAGGGACGAAAAGTCAACATTTTAGTCCAACTGACCGGTGTAGAGGTTAACCTAGTTATCTCGGCATCAGCATACCGGAAATTTAAGAGCGAGCGCTATTATCAGTTCCAACTACCAACACCAGGGGGATTGTGTTGTGGAGTTCTCCCTTGCCCTCGCTGAGCTCAGAAATTAGTGGGAGGTAAATAGCGGTAGCCGAACTCCATGGCCGAGGAGTTAGCAGCTTTCTCGGTGGTTGACGAGAGCGCACGAGAAATGGAAGCTGTTCGAGTCGCGCCAGTGACTTGTGAGAGTGTGGAGCCGGTCGCTCAGAAATTAATGGCAAACTACTGAGCGTAATCTTGCCAAGAAATCAACAATCAGCTGAAAGATGCTGATGTTGACAGCGATGCCCTGTAAAGGATATGTAAAAAACATTTAAATTGCGGTACCGAGGCTTCACATATACGGAGGGAAACGTGATGATGTAATCAGGGCATGATTCAGTACAACACACAGGCACTGACTGGGAGTAGGCCTGGGATGTTCCCGCTTTCTTTACTGGACTTTGTTATGTCTTTGTCAGCATACCTCAGTTCAATGCTTAGCGGGAGAACTGTACAGGTAAAATATGCTTATTATTTTTTCTTTTAAGCTGACACTTTTAACTAACTTAAAATCATTTTTGTTCCACATGGTCCTCTAGATTACATGGAACCTGTTCTGTTGTTTGGTAGTGGATCTTGATACATTAACTAACAAACTAGGGCGGGTTTGTGGGGTAGTGAGACGTTGTTTTTGAGACGAATATTGTTATGTCTCTACATGGTCAGAATAATTAGCAGCTAGACTGGAAGAGGCTGGTGTTAGAGAACATTATACACATGTATACGAAAAAGATAATCAGACTTTATATAATGAGAAAAGAAAGCATTATGAGAACATCGTGACGTCTTGCGGATCCACAGCAGATAAGGCAGAGGGAGACCGGAGAACTGATGCTTGATGGTCATGAAATAATGTCATCAGTAGAACTGATGCTTGATGGTCATGAAATAATGTCATCAGTAGAACTGATGCTTGATGGTCATGAAATAATGTCATCAGTAGAACTGATGCTTGCTGGTCATGAAATAATGTCCTCAGTAGAACTGATGCTTGCTGGTCATGAAATAATGTCATCAGTAGAACTGATGCTTGATGGTCATGAAATAATGTCATCAGTAGAACTGATGCTTGATGGTCATGAAATAATGTCATCAGTAGAACTGATGCTTGATGGTCATGAAATAATGTCCTCAGTAGAACTGATGCTTGATGGTCATGAAATAATGTCCTCTGTGGGACTGATGCTTGATGGTCATGAAATAATGTCCTCAGTAGAACTGATGCTTGATGGTCATGAAATAATGTCCTCAGTAGAACTGATGCTTGATGGTCATGAAATAATGTCATCAGTAGAACTGATGCTTGATGGTCATGAAATAATGTCCTCAGTAGAACTGATGCTTGATGGCCATGAAATAATGTCATCAGTAGAACTGATGCTTGATGGTCATGAAATAATGTCATCAGTAGAACTGATGCTTGATGGTCATGAAATAATGTCATCAGTAGAACTGATGCTTGATGGTCATGAAATAATGTCATCAGTAGAACTGATGCTTGCTGGTCATGAAATAATGTCATCAGTAGAACTGATGCTTGATGGTCATGAAATAATGTCATCAGTAGAACTAATGCTTGATGGTCATGAAATAATGTCATCAGTAGAACTGATGCTTGATGGTCATGAAATAATGTCATCGGTAGAACTGATCCAGAGCATCGAGGAGAGACATAAACTCCTAACTTATGTTTCAATGCAGATGATGATGATGATGACGATGATGATGATGATGATGATGATGATGATGATGATGATGATGATGATGATGATGAGTCCTGTATGTAGAGTAATGTGTTCCCTGGCAGGCAATGATCGTATAGTTGTGAAAGACAAGGTTCTAATCTCTGGTGTGTTTATACATCATTTAATCTTTCTTTGTGTGTAATAACTGTCTACTCTGTTCTGTTTTATATCATGTAACACCTATCAGCCGGTCTCCCTGGCCTAGAGGTTAACGTCTTTCTCCGTAATCCCGTATATTATCATGAGTGACGTAACTTGTGCGAGAATCGGTAGCGGTTCTCACCGCGTTGGTAACTTACTGGGTATGTGAGCCGGTCGCTCAGAAAGCATTAGCAAACTACTGAGCGTAATCTTGCCTAGTACATCAACAGCAGCTGAAAAATGCTGATGTTGACTGCAACGTCCTGTAAGGGATATGGAAAAAAAAACACCTATCAAGAGTTAAGGGCCCGGCGTTATAAAGAAAACGACTTTTGCCTGTAACTTCTGTAGACCTGATTCCTTTCAAGGTCTGGAGTGTGGATTATGAAAAGTAAAATACCACAGAAATGATACACTATTCCCATGACTCTGGGATAGTGACTAGGACACGGACAAGGTCGAAAATTAGGAGGTCACGTGTGCACGTTTATCTCTTCACAGCTGAAATTCACACAGTGCAGGCCGTGTACGTCGCAGCCAAGGCTAAATTACAAAACTGGAAAAGCAACTCATAAAAAGAATAATTACAGCATTGGTGATTTAGTAATACACATATACACATCTGAATCCTCCACGAGGCCTCAAAATGTTTGGGAAGCAAAGGCAGCCGGAATGATATTAACGACATCATCCATGTAGGAAAATGGTCCTTTATATTATTTATTTTGTGTTTTACTTTATACTAAGAATTACTGAGTAATATAATAAAGTCTCGTAAAAGTAATAAATGTTAATTTAAAAAAAAAATAATCGATTTTTAAAAAAAGAAGAAAGTAGCAAATAAATGAAGCGAAACTAATCAAACAAGATATTACTCTATTTGCAGAAAAAAGTATAATTACGATTGTGTAGAAGTGAAAAGAAGAAAAATATACATACAATTTTAGTAATAAATCTATGGCCGTGATATTTTATCCAAAAACCTACCATTTATAGGCGCAACGATTACAAAGTAAACTATCATAACAGTAATAAATGCGAGCAATAAATACAGAAACAAAATCAGAGAAAAAGAATACAAATACACGCGGGGAGACTTAATCTACGAAGATGTTGAAATATTTGCAGACATCAACAGACTTATGGCTGTAGCTGAAGTGAAATGTAGGCAATGTCGAGGAAAAGTAAGATTAAACAGATGTGATGGATGAGTCCACGAGCTGCACCGATCAACTTTCTCCCAGCTGATCCACTTGCCAAAGAGGGACCAACGCGGCAGCAACAGACACCTAGACTAGTCATAATAACTAGCAAGTCAGCCGAATCCACCAGACTGCAGTAAACCACTTTCTCCATAAATTTCTCCAAGTCTCATCGATTGAGCTGTTAGTGGAGAGCTCTCTTCCAGTTTGTGAAGCCATGAATCATAGGCCGTGTGCAAATTGTTTGTTGACATGTAAAAGCGGCGATGGATTGGCTGAGAGCACGACTTCCCCCGGTGAAGTCATGTGACGTCTTAATAAAATGGAACCAATCGTTCAAGTGATCGTAATCTCATGTAGCGATATTTGTCAGGGTTTTTGTTAGTTAATTAACTATTTTCATTATACGAGTTTCCCCGACAAGTAAGATTGTATGATACATGGTGTTTTACCTAGAGGGCTACAATTATGACGGTAGACGTTGTACGAATGGCAACAATATCCCCTCTAACCCTAGTCCTGAACCATATGTTATTTTTTCCTTTCGTTCGTTCGCTCGTTTTGAATTAAAGCTTAGCCCATACACGTATGCTATATTTCTAGTGCACTGGACTGATTTTTGCATGTCGATTTTTTTTTTTTTGGTGCATATCCTTTACAGGACATTGCTGTCAGCACCAGCATCTTTCAGCTGTATGTTGATTTCTTGGCAAGATTACACTCAGTAGTTTGCCATTGCTTTCTGAGCGGCCGGCTCACATACCCCGTAAGTTACCGATGCGATTCGAACCACTGCTGATTCTCACCGTCATCACGTCACCCACGAGAGTATACGAGATTACGGAGAAAAGTCGCTAACCTCAAAGCCACGAAGCCGGCGCATGTCGATTAGCTTTCCTTATTACCAGTGTCCCTCGCCATGAGGCGTACCCATTATGACAACTGAGGTGCTTGTAATTTACTTCCCCACGTCAAATATGAGAAGTCAACATTTTAGTCCAACTGACCGGTGCAGATGGTTGAACCCGCTATTTAGTCATCAAGACACCGGAAGTTAAATAGCTAGATCTCTTATCCATTCGGATACGCTGACCTCACCCGGAACCATACAAATGAGACCGTTTATCTTTCAATTGATGGTATGTGCATTTATAAACAATATTATTAAACGCAGATTGTGTCACAGTCCTTTTATTAATATGTATATTAATGTACACATATAAACTTACTTATTTATTTTAAAATGTATCTAAAATTTAAAACAGCAAACGTACTCTCTAAATACACCCAGAGGTAATCGACTTCTTAGGAGAGTACACAAATCACTGGACGTCTTCTTTTTCTTCCTTCTTCATCTGCTGCTGCTGCCGCAGCCGCCGCCACCACCACCACCACCACCAACACCAAAACAACAACATACTACTACCACTACTATTACTGTTAGGAAATCTTTGTAACTCTTGAAGTTACTCATCTGCTTCCTTTTTGCGCACTGGACCCTGTGTGGAATGCGCGTGTATATAATTTGCAGACTCAGTAACATACTTTATTGCAGTCTTCTTTGACATGCGATTCCCCTCCCCCCCCCCCCCCCCCCTTTCCACCCATTCACCAAAACAATTATTATTATTATTATTATTATCATCATCTCAAATGACAACTATTATTATAAACATTCCCTTATGTATGATACGTTACACCTACCTTATGTAATTATAATTACCATGTCAAAAATCAGTTTTAGTGAGTCATGTATTGTTGTTGATTATTGCTCATTTTCTATGCGTTTTAATGCATATTGTTCTGGTGTTGTATAAGATTAGCATTATAAGTGATATATGAATGAAATAGCGTATGACAGCAGAGAGATAAAAAGGGCAGAATGTCATACGGGACTGCGTACCCAATTCTAAACCCTTTTAAAATAAAATGTGTTCGTTCATTTGTTCGTTCGTTCGATTTAAGAGCTTTGTAATCATGTCTTGACTTGACTTGATTCCAAATAAAAAGAAAAATTCCAAACTCGGACTCGTTCAACCTGCGTTTTTCAGCGTTGGTTAGAGTGGAGATCTGTGGTTGTTTGTGGGTGTTTTACCCTGTTTTTGTCTTGTGCGCTCTCACGAGTAAGTCCTGGTTCGGACTGGGTAATTCAGCGTTTGTATCTGCGTTTTCAGCTGGGGGTTTGGTCATCGGCTGTCTTTCTGTGCTCGTCTCTTCTGGTGGTTTGTTTGGCTATTGAAGGCTCCTGGCTCGTCTGGCTTGACTGATTTCAGTCTTTAAAAGGACTTTTTATTTGGTATTTTTACTTCTTTTTTGGTGCATTTTTCGTAGGAGTTTTTCAATGTCGTCTTTCTCCTCGTTCTTGCGTCTGTTTTCACTTGCGTTCAACACCAGGTTGATTTTTAAAGCAATTGTACGTTTAGGTAGAGTGCCATTTATTTCTGCACGAGAAGTCAACGTTTAACTCCAAATTGATCCCGGTCTAGGGATTGAACCGTCTACTTCGCCGTTATCGCAGCCAAAGTTTCAAGACCTAGCACTCTTATCCACTCGACCATGTCGACGAAAGCAAACTAGTGACCTCAGATTATATATCCTGGTCTGGAATATGTCACGGCCTGAGATTTGACTCCCCAACCACAGCATCTGCTATAGGACAATGTTATTGCAATATAATTATAGTTCAGATCATAATGATTGAAAATGGTTTATCGTTACATTAGTTAGTTAGTTAGTCACAGTTCCAACTTCACAGCAACGGGTCGTCCCCATTATAGCTCCGTTCCTGTGCCAGTGAATATCACACAAAATGCTCCCCACTGCCCTATGTTAAAAGTGGAAAAGATAGGAGTCTCGACAAACAACCTTATCCTTATATATTAGCAGTGAATGAGAACCATATAACAGTAGACGGTAGCACCTGCTATCTACTAGCTCCGAGTGTTGAGCGGCGCTCACCACACTGCCACATCACACATTGTGCCAATGGCTTTAGGCGGTGGAGCGTAATTGGCCGGGTACATGTCTTACCATAAGTGCGTAGAAAATGTAACCTAAAGACTAAATGTCATGGTAGGACAGACCTATGCCTTAATCGGCAACTAATCTAGGATGGAAGCTCCAACTGGCGGACAGAGTATTGCTTTACTGATCTGGCAGCTTCTGCAACTTGACTTGATCTAGACACATTTGTGTTACCTTTCCTATGGAGTTAACTAGACAGGCCGACAGAGGGATCATGCCGCACAGGCAACAAATGGCCTCTAAATTCAGCCCAAGCTGTGTGCTATGGAAAGGTATAACTCTATTTTGCAAACTGTTGTCTGTAAAGACGGCCTGGTGCCAGTCAGAAGTGAGAACTTAAAGAAAGAAACATGCGACAAGAACAGTACATTTCTCACATCTGATAGGTATTAAACTATTGTAGAGTCTCTGTGGCGAAGCTGTCAAGCCGTCTGACTCGGGCTCCGAAGGTTGTGGGTCATTCCTGAAGGCCGCGTCCTTCGGTTCACGAGTGCATTGTTTCGGAGACTCCTGAGGGAGTTCGCTGGAGCTACGGAGTTCGCACTTTGTGCGACGCTTTCTGCTCTGCGGAAAGAGACTGGGCAATATGAGATAACAACCCGGTGCAATAAAGTCGACCCTGTCGACTTTTAAGCGACTTTTTAAAATTATTAACTATCATCATACTTTTTAACTTACTTGCTACCTGATCTTTCAGGACAAGCTACAGATTATTCTGCCATTACTAAATAGTGTCATTCATTGTCTGACCTTTGTATGCAAATACAATTATACTGCTCATGATATAGGCATTGTTTTATGAAACAAAACGAATATTAAAATGTCTCTTTAGCTCTGTATAAAAAAGCACACATCTATACAACTATGTGTACATAGTGCATATGCGAACATAGTGTATATGAATACAGAGTGGAGTTATCTAGGAGTACGCAGTTCCTCATTATTAATACCAATAAATGTATTTCTCATGCTATGACAATTGAACACAAACATTATTTTAGTTGCATATGAAACGTACAGCTTCTGTCAACGCTCAGATCTGAATAAAGCGTATTGCTTGTTTCAAATAACAGGGGAGAGAATAATGTCTGCTTCCGCGATTATATCCGATACCAGTACTTTTCCCTTACACTATGGTTAATATTTACCGATTTGCGATCAACAGAAAAATATTTGAACGTACAACTCTCCACCAGGAATCTTGGTAGCACACGTACACACTGCCAAGCCAAAATAAGCTGTAGGTACCGAATTACCAGTAAAGCAAACACTATTTATAGACGTATAGGCTTGATCAAATCTTCCATGATAGATTTATACAAAACAAGCTTAGAGTAATCTGCGACTCAGCCACAACAAACCAAAACACATCACTTAACTCTATACATATAATTGCAATCTGTTTTAACACTATCTCACCACTGACACCAGGCCCCCACCCCCTTTTCTCATCCCCACCTCCATTAATAACTATGACAATAATAACACAAACCCTGATATATTAATCATTCTCCAGTCAGAAGGAGAGTGCATCTCCTTTAGTTAACAATCATTATCACATCAGTAATTGATTGATTGATTGATTTAGGAACCTACATCACAGCACTCGGGGCATTCCCATGAGCGCTCTGTCCCCATTCTTAGCAGCCAGCGAAGAGTTCCAACACCAATAGTCATAAAAACTGTCATTTACTGCCAATATAGTACCTTGCGGTGTATGGCAGGGGGGTCTTGAGCCTGAGGAATTAAGGCCGCCTGGCTAGTGCAGTCGCCGCGAACTGTGCAGGTTAGGATTCTCTTTTTGCCCCCGACAGAAAAAAATCCCACACCTTATCGAGGGATCGAACCCGGGTCTCCCGAATGAGAGTCCGGCGTTCTAGCCACTCCGCCAGCCGCTCCTCAACACCAATAGTACCAGTAGCAATCTGATTATATGTCCGTCACGCCTTTCCTCTGAGCGTACGAGCGTCGGCCAAATCCCCTCGTCACTCCTCACTGTCTCATTCTTGCCAGACCATGGTGATCCATTTGCTCCTCCGAGGTGTACACGTGCTCCCACAAGGCCGAAACCATGTTTGTTTTGTCATGCATCAATACTCCACCAAGTTTTGCCAAGCCAGCCAATCTGTCCGCCTGGTGATTCCCCAGCACGCCGGCATGCCCCGGAGAAAAGTTCCAAGTGATGCTCGCCACCAGTGACCTCCGAAGCGAAGCAAGCCACTCTGCCCGAAGCTTGCCCGTTTTCACCTTCCTTAGCATGCTTTCTGAGTCAGTTACAATCACGATGTGTGTGTGTGTATCGTATTCTCCATCCAGCGGAAAGCTGCACTGACCGCCTCCACCTCCACTCTTAAGCTAGATGTTGTGGTATCATATGCCAGGCTCTCCTACACTAAACGCACCATTAGCTTTTGCCAAGAACCCCCAGGCACTTCTCCTGCGTCTCAACACTGACCCATCTGTGTAAATAATCACATCACCCGAACGAGCATTATCCTGAATTAGTTGCTAAATTTCCACTTCCGTGGCCCCTGCTGGCCATTCCCTGCATTCTCGGCTCAATGTGATTATAACTCTGCACAAGTCTGACTGCTCCGCTGGCACTCTGACCCACTCCTCTCTTCGCCTAATGTTCTCCAAGATGCACACCTGTCTGATCGTATCCTCCGCTTGAGCCATCCATGATTTCCCTCTTAACAGTCACTGACCCTTAACTGCGTCCAGCGCCTCATGCAGTGGGTGGTCTGTGTCTGCAGCAACTCTGAGGTATGCCGTCGCCTGCAGCAACTCTGAGGTATGCCGTCGCCTGCATCACCTTGAGCCTACCAGCAACAGTCGGCAGACCAAGGATGTAAGCATACACACTACTGGGGTGTCTCTGGTGCATCCCAGAATGACCCGCATAGCCGCATAGCTTACATCAGTAACTAACATTTGTGAGTCATGTTGTCACTGACAAACAGCTTTCTTTGGTCGTGAGATGAGAACAGAGGCACTGGAGAATATCGTGGCGATGGGAAAGATAAATGGGAAAGAGGCAAACCAAAATAAGTGATGCTGGATGCACTGAGACGGTGGCATGGAGGAATATCATCAATAGAGTTGATCCAAAACATCAAAGACCGAGATCTATGGACAGGCATAAACGCCAACGCCAGCTAACAGGGAACGTGATTATGATGATGACGAGTCGTGTAATAATTATGTTTGCATTCGTTTATTTTTATTTCCCAATCTTTTATAATGCTTATATTGATACTGTTGTTGTTGTCCAAGATTACCCTCATAAGTGATGTATGGATGCTTTATTATATGAAGGGATAGAGATCGGAAGTGCAGAATGTTAAACGGGCTAAATTCCCCTTTAAAATATAGTCCGTTCGTTACTAAAATATTTATGAGACATGTGCGTACATTACAGTCCATGTATTACTATGGCATGAGAACAATCTAACTATGGTGCGAAATGAACGGCATAGATATACATTTCTTTCATTTATTCTTCTTATTTTGTCCTCCTACTTTTGTTGTGAAGACTCGCAGAGTGATGCAAATACAATTTTCCGTGCTTCTCTTGCCTTCTTGCTTGTACTAACATCACATTTGATTTCTTCAGTGTCTGTTTTCCTCCATCTAACCAACTCTTTTTGTGTCGTTCCCCCGCCTTGTATCCCGATGTTATCATGTAGAAATCTCTAGCCGCTGGTTGATGTTGTTCCATTCTAGAGAAATGTCTGAACCATTTAATTCTTTGGTGTTTTATAAAGTCAGTTATAGATTTTATCTCTACACTTGGTCTAATTTTCTTTATTTTCTGTTCACTCATTGTCAATTTATTATCGTTTAGATTTAAATGTATGCAAAAACTAGTTCATAAAATGATTTTATCAAATTGAAGGTCGCACTATTTCATTTCACCCATCACTCTTATTTATCTGTGTGTCTGTATGTCTCAATATCTGTCTATCTTGTTCGTAATTCTGCTTTGTAAAGTTGCATTACTTCGTATTATTTTGTATTGTTTATCTGTCTATTAACCTGTCTGCTACATGACAATGTAACTGATATCTGTCTGTCTGTCTGTCTGTCTGTCCGTCCATCCGTCCGTCCGTCCGTCCGTCCGTCCGTCCGTCCGTCTGTCCGTCCGTCAGTCTTGAGGTATTCACTTTATCTGCCCTGTCCATTGCCTGTCCGCTTTTCACAGTAGCCCAGCTCGCAAGCCTATCAGCTTGTTAATTTTCTCTTACACCCGACTGAACCTTTCACAAATATGAATTTTAAATTTTGTCAGCCCTGACCACTTCAATCCAAACAAATCTCGATCTTCCAGAGCAT
Source organism: Cepaea nemoralis (assembly GCA_014155875.1). Taxonomy (NCBI): domain Eukaryota; kingdom Metazoa; phylum Mollusca; class Gastropoda; order Stylommatophora; family Helicidae; genus Cepaea; species Cepaea nemoralis. The sequence continues at coordinate 208,665 of JACEFZ010005703.1, forward strand.
ATTCACCGAGTCACCGATAAATCGAGCCTGCGTGAATGTCTTTCTCCACGCAGACTAATGCTTTAGTTGACCTCCATGCTTAGGCTATTTGTTGCCAAGGCGAAGGCTCCGCAGTCTCCCCTCCTACAGTTCTCCTTCCAACCTGTGCTGCAACTTACAGTAATAGACGTTAACCAGTATGATATACGCCAACCTCGTTCCACCAGAAACAGAAGGGACATCTCAAGAGCCTGACACTAAATGCTGTCTTTGTTAGAGACATTAACGAGGAAGTCTTACTGCCAATGGTGAGGAAAAGGTTGAGAATCAGGAGGAGGAGGGGAAAGCAGGAAGGAGGAGGAGAATAAAAATAATTAGAAGAGTCCTTCTTCTCCTTGTTCTTCTTCTCCTTTTGTGTGTGTGTGTGTGTGTGTGTGTGTGTGTGTGTGTGTGTGTGTGTGTGTGTGTGTGTGTGTGTTTTGTTTGACAGTTTTTTTTTTAAATTTATACTCATACTTTCACTGTTGATAATGTCAACAAAAAGCAATATTTAAAAACAGTGGTCTTGACTTATCTTGCCACTGAATTCAGGTGGAATCAGGCGACAGAGTGTGGTCGAAGAGGTGCGCAACACTTCCTCACTTTAATCCACTGCATCGCGCAAGTCACTCTTCGCCCAACTTCATCTATCTACCAGTCAGCTCCAGGGATTTATCACGCCGAGCCGAATATCAAAGTCAATGGTCATAGACTAAGTGTTGTGGACAAATTCACCTTTCATGGCAGCACTGTGTCACAAGCTGCCACTATTGATGACGAAGTGAATGCAAGAATCTCCAAGGCCACCGAGACCTTTGGCAGACTGTACAAGAATGTATGGGACAGAACTGGAATAGGCTTGCAAATAAAGCTGAACGTCTACAAAGCAATCGAATTATCCACACTGCTATATGTTTGTGAAATATAGACTATTTACCAGCGATACGCCTAGGAAATTAAACCACTTCCACACAGTCTGCCTTATGAAGCTGTTGAATATTAAATAACAAGACACGATCTCAGCTACTGAGGTCTTAGAAAGAGCTTCCATGCCCAGTATCCACACTCTACTAATGAAGAATCAGACTAATTGGACTTGTCACTTCACTTGACTCGCAGGCTAGATCACAGGCTCCCTGAACGAATTTTTTTACGGAGAGCTGCGCTGTGGTAAACTCTCACAAGGCGACCAGAGAAAACGCTTTAAAGACACTCTGAAGATATCACTAAAATCTTTTGGAACTCACAACGACACTTGGGAGATCGCTGTCAAAGACTAAAATTCGTAGCGTACATCATTACGCAAGGGTGTAGTCACTTGTGAAGCAAACAGGACTGCAAGAGTTGTAAACAAAGGGTTGGACACACACACAAAAACCCGCTGAAGGAGGTCCTCCTCCTGGAACGTCAAGCATTCTTTGCCCACATTGTTAAAGAACATTTAGAGCCAAAATAGTCCTTACTAGACATCTTAGAACACACGGCGCTAAACTTTCAACCCCAATGGATGAAATGAATGGTCATCATCATTCTTGAACGACAAAAACCATCTTAAACTTTCCAGTTCTTCCGTGGCCTTGATAATTGTATTGGCAAGTTATTATCAAATGTACCAATACATGATGGTAAGGGGGGAAAAAACTCCAAAAGGATGATGTGTTTTGTGTCGCTCTGAACTTGTGCCTTGCCATGTGTTTACGTGCTTAGTTTCCCAGTTCTTCCAATGTTGCTAACATTTGTTTAGGCTTGGTTCCCTTGCATTCCAGTAAAAGTAACAAAAAGTCTCATAAAGGCAGCTGTCTGTTGTTATCACGACAGCGTTGTAATTACTCTACTGTAGTTATCAACCGACCTTTGTTTGTCTTCCTATACTTATGTTAAAAAATGTCACTTTAAACGAATAAAGCAAGTGGTAAAGTGCTACATTGAACCTGTACTGTTATATGGATAAACTTGGACTTAGTTAGTTAGTCGAGGTTCCAACTTCACGGCAACGGGTCGTCCCCATTATGCTATGAGCAGATAAGCTGGGGAAAAACATCTAATGGCAGTGGAACTGTAGTTTCTGAGGAAACTGCAAAGAATAGCATGGGCAGATAGAAAAACCAATAAGCATGTCCTACAAGAAACAATGAAAATCATAAACTGATTATAGAAATAAAACGTAGGCAGTCAAGATTATCTCGACAGTTTGTGAGAAGAAATAAACTAAAGAACTTGATGATAGTTGTCAGGATTCACGGGAAAACAACAAGAGGAAGGCAGAGAAGTAAATATCTGGAAGGCATGTCCACATGACATAATCGAGAAAAATAGACAGAACTGATCCACGACTCTGGTGATCGTGTGAGAAGGCAAAACATGACAACCCACGTTTATCAGGATGCCACATAATGATGATGGTATCTTCAAACGGCAATATGAATAAATCAAAGAAAGCCGCAGTCAACCTGAACTTGTTGACATCTCCAGTTTGTTTGTCTTCTGTTGAAGCGAGTGTAGACCACAATAATATGACATTTTATTTTAACGACTATTTCCTATTATTGTCGCCATGTATTTTCACAGGAAATCTCCGAAAAGACGGGAAAACCCTTAGACACATGAAACAACAAGAAAATTTAATTATTAAATAAAGATGGTTTATTCAGCAATACATTAAAGCTCTGTGTGACAAACAAAGGAAATACAACTACCGGGTTTAATCATAAATACAGTCGCAATGAAACACAATGAATATGTATATAACAACTATAACGCATCTCATTTATTCATCAGTGATAGCTATAGGTACTAATTAAAACATTTAAAGGTAATTTCATGGCGGTGGGGTAGAAAGTTAGAACATTAAATAATTATGTTATGACATAGTGAGGTGGGATAATTATCCCAATTTGGAAAAACAAAGGCAGAAAAGAGACTGCACAACGCTCATTTCTCTCCATAGATCTCGGCCCTTTGTGTTATGATGGGTCTATACCTGACAGACAACCACCGGGTTAAACCATCAAGCGTTATTTCTCTAGATCCGCCTCTGTGTTTTCTACCGCTAATATTTCTAGTTGTTATAATGTTCTTCAGTGCCTAACTTCATATTATATTACCATTGAACACTGCCTCTTTTTTAGTTGTGCATATAGTGCTACTTTCTACTTTAGTCTCTTCTAAGAAGTCAGAGTTAGTTACTCTGGCAGCAGTTGCAATATTCGTCTCGGAAGCCACAACCCCGTCGAATTCAAACTTTCCTAAATTTGTTCGTCGACATTTCAAGATTCGCTGCAGGAGTCTCCGTTGCGAAGTTGTCAAGCCGTTTGACTCGGGCTCCGAAGGTTGTGGGTTCGATTCCGGATCGCGTCCTTCGGTTCACGAGTTACATTTTTCGGAGACTCCTGTGGGTCGTCACTAGAGCTACGGAGTTCGTGCTTTGTGCGACGCTTACCGCGCTGCGGAAAGAGACCGAGCCATATGGGATAAAACCCGGTGCAATGAAGTCGACCCTGTCGACTTTTAAGCGACTTTTTTTTCAAGATTCGCTGCAATACTACATTTCCAATGTAACATTTCAGCACTCCACTCTCATTTTGACATTTAACGAAGATGATTGAATGCAAAATATAGTTGTCATCTTCAGAAGTACATCTTTTTCTTGGCTATTCTTTCTGCTCATAATCTCTGTAGACAACCGTACTTTGTAGGCAATAGAAGATGAAAAAGAATAATAATGGGGAAGAGGAATCCAGAAGAACGCGGTGCTGGCATATAAGGATAATGCGGAGGAGAACGAAAAGGAGGAGAAAGAAGAAGAGGAGGAGGCGTAGGAAGAAGAGGAAATGGAAGAAAAACAAGAAGAAAGGGTGGGGGTTGATCGAGGAAAAGGAAGTAAGAAGAAGAAGAAGAAGAAGAAGAAGAAGAAGAAGAAGAAGAAGAAGAAGAGGAAAGGGAGGCGGAGGAGGAGGAGGATCTAACGGTCAAACAATAACTATGAATATATGTTATCATGTGATAACATTAATTTTCTGTTACAGATTATGTTCACGCTGTAATATTCTAACTTTTTATTATGATTTCTTAATACATTATTTGTCTGTATGCAGCCTGTCGTTTTCGACACACATTCTCTTCTTCACATAACTATCTATCTTCCCGTCAATGCGTGCTCATTCTATGCCTACCCCATGTTACAGCATCAAGATAACACTAGCAAATCATGTACTTCAAGTACAATCATGTACTTCACCTATAACCATGTACTTCTCCTACAATCATTTACTTACCCTACGATCATGTACTGGAAATAATCATTAGCGGTAACAGAGAAGTGTCCACGTTAGTAAACACAATGTCACATGTCATGTACATTGTAATGGTCATTATCATAGACCCCTCACCGTTATGTAGTATAACAGTTGATGTCAATCCACTGACAATTATCACATGAACGAGGGAAAGTCAGTAAGTTATAAATGGACATTAAAGAAATATAAATGAATACGCACCTTATCACCGTTAATTTATAATAATGTAGCGCTTTGCAAACTATATTTCATATCACAGCCTACCGAAGATCCTTTTCTATTTCCTCTGCCCATGCAATTTCATGTCTAAGGTGTCTTCAATGCCCTGTGTCCATATGCGTTCTGATCGTGCTTTATGTCCATCTGCTTTCTGGGCGCTTTGTGTCTCTTCTTTCAGGAACCATACCATTGATCACTCCTCTTCTAAACCACTACGGCATTTACATGACCAAAACATTGCACTTATATTTCTCCTTATGCAACACAATGAAACACCTAGCAGTCTGGTACCTAAGCTAATTCGACAGTTAAATGATGTTGCCACAGACTGACTCCTTTACAAGCCAATAACTACAATATTAAGTTTCACACGTCAACTTATAACTTACTGACTTCCTCTTGTTTATAGTACATTTATCAATTATTAGTGCGTCACAACAGATGTGTGTGAATTATGGGACAAGACATTAAGACGATGGTTAGCAAAGTGAATCTAGTGTAGACGTTAACCTTGCAGGCTGTATTTCCCGTGTCACTTGCTGCGAATATTTTTGAATCTGAAAAAGAGACATATATTGAGAACTCATACATATTTTAGCTAAGGATAAATACAACATGAACATGGCTAACATATAAACATTTGTTGCTAAGAGACAAAGGTTGTTCTCGCAAAGTGACATGCATCATCTTCATTATCACCATCTTCCACTTCTGCCGTCAAGCGCCGTGGGGAGGAATAATTTGCGCTCCAGCGCCCGATGGGCGGCATTGGATAGTATCATTCCGTGTGATTATACAATGTCTTTGATGTCATCAATCCATTTTCTTCTTGGACGTCCTCTTGGTCTCGTCGCAGATGATCTTTGATGAAAGACCAGTGATGGTAGTTGATGGTGTTGCATTCTAACGACATTGCTAAACCACTTGATCTTCTGTCTTTCAATAAATGTGGCACAATGTGTTGATCTCAATGTCTGTCTGATAACAGCATTTCTTACTCAGTCTCGGATTTCTAAGTTGGCAGCTCTCCTCAGGCATCTCATTTCGCAGGTGTTGATTTTGCGAAAGTGTGATTTGGATAAAGTCCAAGTTTGAGATTGATAGCATAGGGTTGGTGTGAATATGCTGTTTATTATCTGTCGTTTTGCAAACTTGGATAAATTTGGATGTTTTAGTAAGGGTGATAGTTGATATGTAAGTGCACTAGCTTTTTGACATCTTATTTCGATTACTCTGTCCAATCTGCCATCTTATATGATCATACTTCCAAGATTTTTGAATTCTTTAACTTGTTTTAGAGTTGTGCTATTTATCTGTATACTTAGTGGACCAGGCGATCTGCTAACATGCATTACTTCGGTTTTGGCTGTATTTATACTCATATTGTGTCTGCTGCATGTTGAACTCAGATTATTAATAACAGTGACATACAGGAGACGTATATTCCCAAGTAAGTAAATAGTACGAAGTTAAAAATCACTGCAAAGAAAAAAAAAAGTATAAAAAATGCAGAGACGGATATTAAAGTGGCCAACGAAATATTGAAATACAATAAAAGGAGATTTACAGCGTGTTTAAACACTGATGAATAGCAAATTTAAAGAAGCTAGTATGTGTAGAATATAAATAAATGCAGTCACGATATTGAAAATATCTCTGAAATAATGTTCTTTGGGGTACGTGTAAAGAGAACTTGCATGAGGATTATAATTTTGGAGTGTAAGGAACACATCCTCTTTACTTCATTTTGTCCATTAATTTCTGATCAAGGGTGCCGCCATTACAAGCATGAAGCCTTAGCACACTCAGACACACACATACACACATACATACATACCCTCATACATAGGCATAATACATATATGCGCACCTAACCACACATATAAACACACGCATACACACATATATACACATACACACATATATACACACATATATACACACACACAGTCACACGTATGCAAACACACATACACATACACACATACTACCGACATTTACGAAACTCTTAATGCAAGGATTGTTTCACCCGGATACCCACCTCAGATCATTAACAGCAGCATGTGGTTTCGCGCCAGTGTGTGTGTGTGTATGTGTGTGTGTGTGTGCGTGCGTGCGTGCGTGTGTGTGTGTTGCTGCTACCACTGATGCTCCGAGGCTACAATACCAGACCTTGCGTCTGCATGAATGTCTTTAGATAGCTCTATTGTCGCGGGCTTGCTAAAGTCGCTGAACGAGCTGTACTGTACGTCCTAGTTACACCTATTGTTCTATTCCACATTGTTTTGTTTGTTCTATAATATGACAAATGTTCTTTCTTACAATTCATAACTTACCCTGCGGACCACCGGGGCCATAGGGACGTGTGTAGAGAGGCCGATGAGATACCTGATTGCGAGGCTTGGGATCTGGATCGTGTCCAATGAAGTGGTCGCTGTTTGCTGCTTGCTGTCGCTGGATCCCGGTGGGTATGAACGGTTCGAAGATTCGACCAGGGGTCGGCTGCAGGTAGAAATCCTCAGTTGTGCTTGTTGATGTGGTGGTGGTCGCCGTGGTTCTCGTGTGTTCAAGGTAGTCTGGGAACATATACTGGGTTATGAGAACTGGGATGAATAGTAGACTCTGAACAACAAGTAAGATATTATTGAAAATAAACACGTCTACAAACTCGAAAATTATGTGTGCAAATTTGATCATGAATATGACATTTATTTAAACACAGAATACACTAAATAATTGGAATAGCTATCGATTGGGTCATGCGCAAATGCACAAACAACACAACTATGGGTATCCATTGGGTTGACAAAATTCTAGAAGACCTGGACTTTGCCGCCGACATAGTGCTTTTGAGTTCAACACACCCGGATGCCCAAGAGAAAATAAACCACCTCAAAAATGTGTCAGGGCAAATTGGTCTCCAAATTAACACCACAAAAACAAAGACTATTGATCTTACCAACAGCTACGTTCTTGAAAATGTCAACAGCTTCACATACCTAGGAAGCAAAATGACATCTACAGGGGACTCAACACCAGAAATATCATCTAGAATCGCACTGGCATCTAGTGCCTTCAATAAACTGTCAAACATCTGGAAGTCAAAGACACTCAGCAAACACACGAAACTTAAAATCTTCAACTCTTGTGTGATTCCAGTGTTGACGTATGGATGTGAAAGTTGGAAATCAACGGTAGCTTTAGATAAAAAATTAGACAATTTTGAGAACAAATGTCTTAGAAGACTTCTAAACATCCACTGGACATACTTCAGAACCAATTCGCAAATAAGACAAGAGACTAAGTAAGATACAGTATCCAATTTCATAAGAAGACGCCGTTGGAACTACATCGGCCATGTACTCAGAATGGACAAGACAAGGCTCCCCTACCAAGCCCTCATATGGGCACCGGTAGGGAAAAGAAAACGGGGAAGACCAAGAGAGACCCTGCGTAGAACCATCATTAGAGAAGGCTCATTCAATGGCCAAGTAAATATCCAAGATCTATAACAGGTAGCAGCGAACCGCCAGGCATGGATAGACAGAACTTCTGCCCTATGCACCGCCTTAGGCTCAAGAGGAAAGACTAACTAACTAACACTAAATAAAGAATTTGACACAATGTCAGACATATTTACTGAACTCTTAATTGACACGAAAGAACGGCGGTAGCTTAGTTGCTAGACCTGGTGGTCATGGGTTCCATCCATCCCGGGAAGTATTTGAAATGTAGAATTTGATCTGGGTTCCAGGTCAACATTGCCTAAAATTGGTACCACGAAAGGTCTGGGAAAGTAAAAGCGACCCGTGTGATACAGACCACATCACCCAAAGAATGCGATCGGTATATTCAATCTAGCAATTTGTGCGGAATGCGCCTGAATGTGTGCAAGAGGTGCTCATTACTGACTTTGCTTACATAAACAATATTATATAAAAAGAATTTAACACATATCTTAGATATAGTTAATGAACACAAAAAGGTCATGTGCAATACTGGTTTGTAGTCACGGTTGCTTTAATGTAGTGGTTCCTAATAAGCTGTTATTATTTTGGAACCCCCTGCTTACCACTCTATTAGTTCGTTGTCTGCTTCGTTAGATATCACGTAGGTCACTTCTTCCCTCTGACGGATAATATACTTTCAATAGCTCGATAAATGTATTGTGAGTGGCGACATATATGTTCAGTACTTGCAACCTCACACTGTATCATTGTATGTAAGATGTGATGATATCATCCAGTGACTTTGTATTTATCACGCCAGGCAATTAAACCACTTCCACACAGTCCGCCTTAGGAAGCTATTGAAGATTAAATAGCAAGCAAGGCAAGATCCAAGACACTTAAGCCTTAGAAAGAGCACCTATGCCCAGTATCCACGCTCTACTAATGAAGAATCAGATTCGCTGGGCTAGTCACTTGACTCGCATGCCAGATCACAGGCTCCCTAACTAAATTTTACTGTGAGGTGCGCTGTGGCAAAAGCTTCCAAGGTGGCCAGAGGAGATGCTGTAAAGACACTATGAAGCTCTCACTAAAAGCTTTTGGAATTCAACACGACCCTTGGGAGACTGCTGCCGAAGAACAAAATTCGTTGGGTACATCATTGCACAAGGGTGTGGGCACTTGTGAACAAAACAGGACTACAATAGCTATGATAAAAGGCTTGACCAAAAAAAACAAAACACACACTGCAGAAGATCCTCCTCCTGGAACATCAAGCATTCTTTGCCCACATTGTGAAAGAACATTTCGAGCCAAAATAGGCCTTACCAGCCATCTTAAAACTCTCGTCTTTGCGTGCAATTTGTTACCCTTTTAAAATAAAGTGTGTTCGTTCGTTCGTTCGTTCGTCTCCAAACTGTCAACCCCATTGGATGAAATAAATGGTCATCATCATTCTTGATGGACAAACACCATCTAATGCGAACATATACCACTAAACAACCTGATTACGTTTGTTGGTAGTATAGTTAGTACGGCCCTGTCATACGCCTTAAGGTATATTAACTATATGGTGCTATATGGCGCAGCAACGTGCTCCGTGGGTGATGGGGTTAACATCGCGCACTTGACTTGTACTTCACATGGCATTTCCTGGTACCTATATTAGGCTGGGTCAGCTTAGGACCCGAGGTCAATTTTAAAAGGCTCCATTGGTGGAAACGAGGAGCCAAAAGTCACATGACCACAAGGCCGGCAGGAAAAAAGTGCTTGGCACTATGCCACGGCGGCTCCTTTGTCTGCATTATAACGGAACATTTAGCTAGGAAACTGAAATGTGAAAACAGAATGTTCTAGTTAAGTTTCCTTGTTTTCTGAATTGTGTTCTTGGATAAAGAATTTGGTTGAAACGTTCGCTTGCTCTGTATGTGTTTTTCTTTAGTCCTGCTTCCCTGTTAACTTTCACTGTTTATTCTTTTGTTAGTGGTTCACTGCTTCTTTGATTAGATAATCTTGTGTGTTTTCATTCGCCGGCAGTAGTTTATTGTGATACGTGTCATGTCTTGGTCTATATAACGGCACAATCTCTTTTAATTAGAGACAGCACGTCCATGTGCAGCGAAGGATCCAGGATAAACAGAAAAATATAAGACTTCAAACTAGAACACACTTTAATAATTGATTAGATGTCCACGCCATGCATTTTCTTTTCATGTCAACTACTTCTTTCAGGAGATGTTTATGTAGAGATTACCTCTAAAATATACATTATTGAGCTTTGTACGCTGTAGCGTCGGGCGCTAAGAGTTAGAAGATTGGGATACATCCTTCAGTTTGACTCTGTCGTTAGATGTAGTAGTAGTGCCGTCTTCTCTTACTGACCCGATGAGAGGCTGTTACATGCTAATGAAAGGTTCTCCTGAAGCTTCCATCTTTGTCCAGGCCTTCCTCTTGCCCTGTATCCCTCGTTCCAGTGGTAATATACTTGTAAAGTTGGAAAATGTCCAGGTCCATCGACCTGTAAGGTGTCTGTACCACTTGATATCTGTTTGCCTATGTAATCTGTTAATGAGAACGTTACCTCTTTGTCGGACTTCATCATTATAGAATGTGTCTTTTCTTGTAACAAAACTATTTTTATTGAACATGTCATTTCTCATGTTATAATTCTTCCTGTTTGTCCTTCGATTAGAGTCAGTTGTTGATACTATTGAAATATGACGCACATGATGAAAACATATTTTTACGTCTAAGAAAACTGTGAAACGTTAGTACTTTAAACTATGAATAAAAATTGGTGGAACTGCGGTTAAGCTGTGAAAATGTAAACAACAAGAATGACACAAAGTAGTGCAGCTTTACATAACAGAATTACGACACATACAGGTCGTTGCGGCGATTAGCCTTCATCAGCAAACAAACACATTCATTGTACTTGAAACTAAAGAGATGCAATCGAATGGAGATTCAATATACATTGATCGCAAAAATAATATCCATGGTGCTCTTGATTTTGTAAATCTCCTGATATCGTTTGTTATAATAGCTTGGGAATCGTTTTAACATTCTCTGTAAGATGCATAGCTGATGATGTGCCGAGGTAGGGATTTACATTGAGCAACATCTCGCTCACCTCAAGTGGGATATTGTGAGCAGACACTAATCTTACTTTGAAAGGGGGTTCGGCTTTTGTCTCTGTTGTCATGAATCGTGACAAGGACTTCAACCGCACAAGCTAACATACTGCAAGAGCTTCACAGCTACTCCCCATGACGACATGTTACACTCAGTGTGCCAGTCTTGCACCCATCGTTTGGACACCCAAGGAGCATGCTCCGAATGACCGTGTTGTTTGCATGACGAATTGTAACGAAATGATCACCAGATTCCAGTTCTTTAAAGTGCAAGAATTAACAGTTCGAATCGACGAGGCTCAACGCCATAAAAACAACATGAGTTTATGTCAGTCAGGAAACACTGTGGTCATTGCACGACCGCGAGAAATAAACTGATATAAATTTATTGCTTGTTTGTCTTCTAACTCTTTTCCTTGTTTTCTTGAGGTCCTATCAATGTGTATACATTTTCTTGTCACATTTAAACTAAGTTGTCTCCTAAAACATAGTCGAAATGGGACAGTATACTTTTCAATGTGCTAAACAATCGCCTCATCTGAACTTAACACACATCACGATTTTTGCTTACATCTTACTTTTAAAGAGCATTTTGTTGTTGTTGCTTTCGTTCGCTTTGAACTAAATCGTAGTCCACACAAGTGGTACAACCTCTGTTGCACTGTACTAATTTTTGCATGTGGATTAGCTTTCCCTATTATCAATGTTCCTCGCCATCAGTAGAGCGCACTCCAACTTCAGTATACTTTGTATTTTACTGTGCACAATCGTTTTTCCCTTTTTCAGCAGACGGCTTTGCGTAGATTTTGAAGGTAACAGGCGTCTCTTGTTAAAAAGGAAATGGCAAACTCAACCAACATTGTCTATGAAATCACAAATATCCAATAAATGCTGAGGTTGATTGCACATATAAAGGGCATATACGAGTAACTAACATGTCTGAAACCCACATTTTAATTCCGTGTTACAACAACCGTAGCGCTGTATATTTTACCATAAAGAATCATTGTCTCCTTGTCTTCCCCCAAGGGATTTGAGGCCACACAGGTGTATGTGCCGAAGTCTGACTCCTGGATGTCGAAGATGCGCAAGCTCAGGGTCAAACTGTTCTTCTGCTCGTCGTAGATTTCTACTCTGTGATAGAAATGAATATGGCCATGTTGATTTAAACATGTCGAGCCGAGCAGGGTAGGGGTAGATATAGCAGATAACGTAGAGGCACACTATGGCTGCTCTCTTATGGTATAAACAAGGGATGTAAAAGATATGATACTGTATTTATTAGAATTATAGGAAAAGTGATACAATGGAGCAATTGTGTCAATAATAATAATAATAGTAATAATAATAATAATAATAAAAGCAGTGATGGTTTCAGTAATATAGTAGTAGTAGTAGTAGTAGTAGTAGTAGTAGTAGTAGTAGTAGTAGTAGTAGTAGTAGTAGTAGTAGTAGTAGTAGTAGTTGTTGTTGTAGCATCAACAGCAGCAGCAGCAGTAGTAGTTGGATTAGTATCAATGGTAGTAGTTATAGCAGCACCAGTAGTGGTAGTGGTAGTAATTATAGTAGTAGTAGTTATCGTAGTAGTAGTAGTAGTAGTAGTAGTAGTAGTAGTAGTAGTAGTAGTTGTAGTTGTAGTAGTAGTAGTTGTTGTATTAGTATTAGTAGTAGTAGTAGTAGTAGTAGCAGCAGCAGCAGCAGCAGTAGAAGTAGTAATAGTAGTAGTTGTAGCAGTAGTAGTAGTAGTAGTAGTAGTAGTAGTAGTAGTAGTAGTAGTTGTAGTAGTAGTAGTAGTAGTAGTAGTATTAGTAGTAGTAGTAGTAGCTTCAGCAGCGGCAGTAGTAGTAGTAGTAGTAGTAGTAGTAGTAGTAGTAGTAGTAATAGTAGTTGTATCCGTAGTAGTAGTAGTAGTAGTAGTAGTAGTAGTAGAAGTAGTAGTAGTAGTAGTAGTAGTAGTAATAGTAGTTGTAGCCGTAGTAGTAGTAGTAGTAGTAGTAGTAGTAGTAGTAGTAGTAGTAGTAGTAGTAGTAGTAGTAGCAGCAGCAGCAGCAGCATCTGCAGCGGCAGTAGTAGTAGTAGTAGTAGTAGTAGTAGTAGTAGTAGTAGTAGTAGTAGTAGTAGTAGTAGTAGTAGTAGTAGTAGTAGTAGTAGTAGTAGTAGTAGTAGTAGTAGTAGTAGTAGTAGTAGTAGTAGTAGTAGTAGTAGTAATAGTAGTAGTAGTAATTGCAATTTACGAAGCAACACTCTTCTTCCGCAAACAATCCTATTACGCCATTTTCTCGAACATTGCGCCTCTGATTTTGCACATTTCAATCCTGCATGCCAGGCTTATTTCCTAATTTGCCTTATTTGTTTCAAGTCACCGACAAGCGAGCTATACCTAACTATCCTGTAAATAACGCGGGACATGACTGGGCCCAAATGGTGAACTGTTTATGAAACCAGGTCTATACAGGGTACAGATTGGCACATTGCCGTCTTGACAGACGATAATTTGTTACACTGTGCTTCAAAAAGCATAATGACTACAACCCATGGCCGTAGCTAATGTGAGTGATAAGGCCAATTCGCGCTATAAATGTTCGTCCACAGTGGATGCATGTGAATACATGGTCATTTTCACCATCACGTACATCACATACAGGGTACAAAGACCTTAGGAACAGCCAGTCTGTCAACAATGAAGCTTGCAGACTGACATTGCTAAGAACAGCGTTTTATTTACATAGTATTGGTTTACGTCAAAGTCCTAATGTTATGCAGCATGAATATTAATAATACGCGTTTTATGTTGAAAATTATATACAAACCGTGATTTAAAATTGCATCTTGTTTTGCATTTCGTTTATTTCAATGACAGACACGTGGTGTCATATCATCAGATATCAATGTTTATGTTATACCAGAGTTGTTCACCATGTGAGCCACTAGAGCCATGAATGGTTATCGGAGCGGTACGGACAGAAATGCATTTGTCAATTCTAAGTTGCAATGACTCATGGCTGCTATATCTGTGCTCTTTTAATGATTCGTTGTAAGAGTATTCTAAGGACACGTGTTATATATTTTGTTCTCGTACGTGTAGTTTTATTCTCTAGTTGTCCAATTGCTGTGTTGTTTAACTACATTAAAAAGAAAAGTTTTCTAAATGATCCCTAAAACTCTTGGTAAAAACAAACGTTAAATTAACTTCGAAACATGGCGCATAACAGTCAACCAGGGTAAATGCAGGGTGCAGACATTTTGTAATTAGTCATAGTTGAAAACGTCTAGGTTATAGTCTACCTTTCTGTTTGAGTCTATATGACACATATTCCCTGCATTTCGAGACATGAGTGTTTGTGATTTCCAAGGAGTCTGATCAGGTTTTGAGATATGCCTTTCTGTTACATGTACTCACGCTATGCGGCAACAAGACATGTGCAAAGTTTACTCCACACGCTCGCCAACCACAAGTACCTGTATTTGAGTGTGGACGTTAAGATCTTCGTGCCATCTTTCTGCCACATTGTGATTGCGTGTGGGAAAGCCGTGACGCTGCATTCTAGAATCGTCTCCTTCCCTTTCTCTTGTCCGATTCTCTTATTGGGCAAGTAGATTTCAGGTGCGACTGTTGATACATAAGGACATAATAACATTAACTCATTGTATACCAGGACAAGCAAAAACTGCATTTTATCAAATTATGATCACCTTATGCAGTAAATCCTAGTCATTGGAAGTTAGGAAAACAACTCTTGCATGTTACACATAACTAGTTCTAGCATATGGCTGCGATTGCTTGACAATTAGTAAACAAGCGAAAAGATGCCTTAAGGTTTTGGAGATGTGGTTTTATAGAATAATTCTGACAACTTTTTTGGACAGCCTACATGAGTAATCTAAACCTTTTTTTTGTTGGATCATATATCGCAAAGACAGCTTATCGCAAACATCAGATATAGGCTGCCTTTATGTTTTATTCAACATTATGAGAAGATAAAATCTAAAACATGATGTGACAACTGGAAAGATTTGTGGAAAGAAAGATGGAGGAAGACAGCGAAAGAAAATTCTTCACAGTATTGCGGCATGGCACGGAACGAAATCAACACAGGAAAATATACATTCCATAGAGCTCGCAAGATGTGGAGAAGCTTAATCACTCACGCCAGTCGTTAAATCACTTGATGATGATACCAGATTTCTTATCATGCATTGAACATGTAAAGCAACAAAGACCAGGTCGCAGATG
Organism: Cepaea nemoralis; assembly: GCA_014155875.1. Lineage (NCBI taxonomy): Eukaryota > Metazoa > Mollusca > Gastropoda > Stylommatophora > Helicidae > Cepaea > Cepaea nemoralis. The sequence goes on from JACEFZ010005703.1 coordinate 224,014, forward strand.
TGTAGTCACACACGGTGAAATAAGGAACATTGTTGAAGGCAGTGCACATGTCACAGCCTAGCTCTCGTAAATCACGACACATTTTTATAAACATGAAATTTAAAGTTATAATGAATATTCAGTTATCAGTATAATATTGTATATAATCCGTATTCAGTAATAAATCAGTCAGTCAATCAGTTTATCACGTGTTGTTTACACAGTAAAGATTGCCTTCAAATGACCTCCAGAATTGCCCGTTTCTGATTCAAGTAGTACACACTGCCCGACTGAACTTTGTCCATTTCGGGATGTGCTACTGACGACTTCGATCATAACTCCCTCGATAGTAGCCTCTGTTTATGAGGTTCAAATAATGTAAATGGTCATCTTCACTACGAGGGGAAGTTAATAAGTAAGTCACAAATGACTGTAGAAAAATAACTAAAGATGACAACAACTTGACACCAGTTTATTTTTATACATACACTAGCTGACCCGGCCCGGCTTCGCCCAGGCCCTGGCGGGGATCTATCTAGCTATCAGTCTGTCTGTCTGTCTGTCTGTCTGTCTGCTTGTTTGTCTGTCTGTCTGTCTGGCTGACCCGGCCCGGCTTCACCCAGTCCCTGGTGGGGAGCATCTCATTTAATTCATATAAGTAGTCATATAAGCTCCCGTTCCCGACTATCTGTCTGTCTGTCTGTCTGTCTGTCTGTGCCGGCCCGGCTTCACCCAGTCCCTGGTGGGGAGCATCTCATTTAATTCATATAAGTAGTCATATAAGCTCCCGTTCCCGACTATCTGTCTGTCTGTCTGTCTATCTATCTGACCCGGCGTGGCTTCGCTCAGCTCCTGGCGGGGAGAGTCTCATTAAATTCACACAGTAACTTAAAAGAATGTCCTTCCACACACCATCCATTATTTTTAATGAAAACCGTTTTTAATCACCTACATGACTGTAGATAACTTCTTTAAGCATAAAAAGATGAGTTACAATGTTATGCATTATGCATTATTTTTATGAAAACTTTGAAAATGCCTTAAAGATTATATCATTATTTATTATAACTCATATGCCTGTAAATAACTATGGGCAAAGAGTTTATAAATCTTTGAAAACCATGCAACAATATGACTATAAAGTATATAGAAATGTTATTAAAAGTTATGCCCCTTGAAATAACTTTTCTAGAGTTAAGTCCCCTTGCTATATAGAAATTATAATGAAAAATGAAATATTAAATTTTATTAAGTAAGTAGCCGATTTTACACTAAGAAACTATTACAGTCGGTTTCACAGGAATGAAAGGAAGACGTGTAGAAAATTTCATCTCAATCGGATGTACCGTTATCGAACCCATCCAATACATTGCCAACCACACACAGTCTCTTTTATATATATAGATTATCCCTTTATTTCTCAACATAATTTCCACCAGCACTGATGCATTTATCCCATCATTTTATCAGTCCTCCCAAACCGGCTGCATAGAACTGCGTGCTCTGTTTTCTAAACCACGTTTTCACGTCACGTTCAACTTCGGCGTCATTCGCAAAATGTCTCCCGCCAAGGTGGGTTTTCAGTGGACCCAAAAGATGGAAATCGCTAGGGGCTAAGTCGGGGTTATAAGGTGGATGTTCCAGAACTTAATTTTCTCCTGAGTTAATCGAGCCGTACGTGGTATGGCATTGTCATGAAGAAGCAGCACTCCTTTAGTTAGCAGTCCTGGGCTGCTTCTTCGAATTGCATCATGAAGCATCGATAGAACTTCACAGTACCATTCAGAATTCACACTGTCACATTTCTTCTTGAAATTTGTTAAAAGCACGGATGCTTCTGTTGCAATCTCAACAGGATGACCAGATCGGATGTCATCAACAATATTAGAGCGTCCTTGAGAAAATTTTTCTACCCAGCTATAAACCGCTTTACGGGACAAACATTTGTCAGCATAAACAGGAAGCATTTCCTTATGAATGTCCTTTGCAGACAGTCCTTTTGCCCACAAAAAACGCCCAACAGCACGTTGCTCTTTGGTTGTACATTCCGTAAGTACAGTCGTCATTTTGTTTATGCGCTGTGCATGCGCAGGAGACATCTAGCGCCACCTAATGAACAGGAATATAAAGTTCGATGTTACTGTCACCTACTGACACCTGTAGAAAACACCACCTACATTTACCTGCCATCCCACAGAACTGTGTGACTTACTTATTGACTCGCCCTCGTACATGTAGAAACCGCTATATGTGCTCCACGTCCCCCCCCCCCCCCGCCCTTATAGATTGTGCAAACAAAATATTAACACAGTACACGAATTCTGTAGTGTGCCAGGGTTCCAGTATACATAAGTACAATTAGGACACACTGAAATATTTTTGTTTCAAATTTGGTGAATTTAACATTTTAAAAACAAAAAATAAAGGCCAGATAAGTGATCTAAATGGCCATATACTGGGAACGTGGAGAAAAGGAAGGCCACTGTGTAGATAGAGTGATCATGAGATGAACAATGTACACATGACAGCAACAGAATCTTAAGATAGAGAGTTCCAATGCTTAAACAACGAAAGGCTATGGAATGCAGAAATACCTCAGTATAACTAATATAGAATACTTTAGAACGGATACCGTGAATCTGAAGAAAAACTCAAACGCCTACCGATCTACTGCTGCTGTTCTACTCTGTAGGGTAAAATCGCCGCCACGGGCCAGCCTGATAGGTTTTTTTCCAATCATCAGAAGCTACTGCCTGGCCAAATGTTTCGGTTAAAAGCATGGGGTGCTTCAGATAACCATTTATCACAATAAGAAAGAAAGAAAGAAAGAAAGAAAGAAAGGAAGAAAGAAAGAAAGAAAGAGGAAAGAAAGAAATGCATAGGGAGCTTCAGATAACCATTTATAGCAATGAGAAGGAAAGAAAAAAAAAAGAAACGAATATTAGACAGACAGACAAACAAACAAACAGACAGACAGACGAAGGAAAATACAGACATAGAGACATACAGAAAGAGAGTACACGACATGTGTAGTGATAGAAGGATACTCACACTCAACAAACACTTCGATGACACGACTCACGGCTGGTGGGACACCATTGAATGCTACACACTCGTAGGCGTCACCGCAAGCTCGGGTGACATTGTGGATGATGAGAACCTCGCCGCTGACGCCCACCTCTGGAAGGCAAGTAGAAGGCATGCACAGTCTGGAGTGAAAATGTCAGGGACTTGCCACCTTGATATTTATAATTCAATCTTTCACAAATACACAGGCGCGTGCGCGCGCGCACGCACTCACACACATACACACACACACACACAATTTTGTCACCTAACATTATAGCTTACAATCGTTTTCACACACACACACACACACACACATACAATTTAGCTACCTAGCATTCCACCATATAATCGTTCACACACAAACACAGTTTTGCATTCTAGCGGACCATCATGCGCACTCTCTATCTGTCTTTCTGTCTGTCTGTCTGTCTGTCTGTCTGTCTGTCTGTCTGTCTGTCGGTCGGTAGGTCGGTCTGTCTGTCTGTCTGTCTGTCTGTCGGTCAGTCGGTCGGTCGGTCGGTCGGTCTGTCGGTGTGTCTGTCTGTCTGTCTGCCTGTCTGTCGGTCTTTCTGTCTGCCTAACATACATCTATAATTCTAACTATCATCCTACACATGCACACACACACACACACACACACACACAAACACTCACACATTCCCACCCACACACTTACACACATATACACACGCACGTAATGTTTCCACCTACTATTAAATTGTACACACACACACACATATATACACATATACACATACACACGTTTGCCACCTAGCAATCTACGGTGCCGTCGTGCACACACATATATACACAGACACTTTCTCAGCATAGTCACACAATTTAGCCACCTAGCATTCTAACGTATCACTTTTCACAAACAAATAGCAACACACATACACACATGCATAGTGTTGTCACCAATCACACACAAACACAAGCACACATAATTATCCACCTAGCGGGACGCAGAGGTGTTTCCAAGGCACCAGGGCCGGGTTATATACTGGCCAAGACCTATTGACGCGTCCTCGTCGAGCGTCCTGGGCAACAGGTCCCTTCGGGGTCCTGGCTAAAGTCAGTAGGATCGCCGATTCCTCCGAAGTCGGAGAGTGTCTGCCTGTACGGCGAGGAACCACCAGTCTGCACACCAATAAGCCAGACATGGGACAACGGATACTCACGCAAAACTCAGGTCCTGTATGACATCACACTGATGTTGGACAACAGGATGCCTTCATCCGACATACAGGACTTCGCGTTGGAGCTCAAGCCAACGAACAAGCAAGCAAGCAAGCATCCACCTAGCAATCTAGCTAATCACAATTTACATACAAAGACCTATTCACAATTTTTGTATTCAACTAGTATTCAAGCGCTTCATCGTTCGTGCGTGCACGCGCTCACACACACACACACACACTCACTCACACACACACACACACACACACACACACACACACACACACACACACACACACACACGCACGCACACATATGCACTCAGACAACAATACATTCAGTTTTGCCACCTATCATTCTTGCAGATCAATATTCATACACAAACAAACAAACACACACAAACACACTCACACTTGCTAACTATCATTCCATCACACCATCCTTCATATACAAACACACATACACACACACATGCAACAATACATACAGTTTTGCCATCGAACATTCTAGCATATCAATATTTATATACATACATACATACACACTCACACAATTGCCACCTTTAATTCTATCATGCGTCCGTCACATAGAAACACACACACTCTCACACACAAGCTCGCATATTAATACATACAACAACATTGACATTACAGCATGAGTACTACTGCGGGTGCATACTGTGAAAGTTTCCCTGGCTGAGGGTTCACCAGCTAGAAGCCGGTACCTCACAGAACGTGGCGCCCAGCACGACGCGCCAAAAACCATCCCTTGCCATTTCTCCTGCCTCATGCCTCCCACCTCTTGCCTTCTGCCTCTCTGTCTACCGCTTCCTACCTCCGTCCTCCTGCCTCCCGCTTCCTGCCCAAGGTGTATCAAATGTCCTGTATCCATCTTCGCGTTGGTTGAACCGTGCCACAGCTTCATTGAACCATGCCTATTATCAGTTTCATCCTAGCCACTGTGATTATTAATATGAATAGTTTAAAGCAGGGGTGGCCAACCTTTTCAGCAGGCGGGCCAAATTTGAGAAATAATATTTCCTGCCGGGCCACGCACCTAATTTGTTTGTGTTAATTAAAGTAAATAAGCAAGCGTGCTACAGCTTCGACCACATCGTCGCTTCCCTCTCCGCGGGCCGCAACATGAATCCCGGCGGGCCGCATGCGGCCGCGCGCCTCGTGTTGGCCACCCCTGGTTTAAAGTTTCAGAAACATTATACTCGTTATGAGCCTGTTTTCTTTGATGTTCAGATCTTGGAACATTTCAATATTTTTCTTCTTCTACTTGGTCCACGATATTCCAAGAATTGTTCAATAACATTCAAGCTCAAAATCAAACATTTTCTTCTTCATTTATTGTGACAAGGTCCATGCCTATATCCATATTTTGCTACGTAGGTCTGCTTGGCCGAATGAATAAGAGAACTCGCTCTTAAACGTCCGGTTAGCTGATACCCAGCTAGCGGGTTCAACCCCTACACGGGTCATTTGGACAAAAATGTTAACTTCTCGTCCTTAACTTGGGGACGTAAATTTAAAGTACCTCAGAAGTCTGAGTGGGTTCGCCAAATGCGGAGGGACACTGGTTATAGGGAAAACTAATCCACACGCAAATCTCAGATCAGAGGACTAGATGTAGTAGCACGTATATGAACTACGCTTGAGTTGAAAGCCAGCGGACGACAAATATATTACTTTAACTTGTTTTCTGGTATTGTGCCATACGTTGCTCTCAATACTGTTTAGTCCCTGAATTACTATGGCCAATATGCATCTGACGTCTTTTGAATAACCCCCATTGTTGATGATTTAAAAGCTAATTATGAAATAGAGCACGATTCCATGATGTGCCAAGTGGGTTCACTAATACCCCGATCACGCTATAATCACAAAACCTCGATGCAAGTCAATTATTGATGTGCTTATGTTTGATTAATTCCGTATGACAACATACGGGTTACGACATGTGTTTACATTTGACAAAGAATGTTAAAGGCTCATTGCGCCTTTGTCTGTCTGTACGTGTTGCAGAAAAGTATTACATATTTTAAATAGATGTATCTAGGATATACAAGGAGTAACAAACGCTCAGTAATCAAGAAGACTTAATGCTCTTGAACTTACGGTGAGTTGATGGCGGTGTATGAGACCTTTTCCTACACCGATCAGTTAGAATTAACGTTGTCTTCTCGTTCAGAAAGCACTGGCAAACTACTGAACGTAAAATTGCCGAGAAGATCCACCTGGATTCGGGTTGATCACAACCTCCTACAAAGGTTATGCGATGTTTTTATTTAAACTTGAGGAAAATGAAATATTTTGGATACGTAAGACACATGAATGTCTAGACAAGATAACTGTGGAGGGAGGTGTAGCAGAATGGCGGAGAAGAAGGAGACCCCGACGTCGATTGATTTTGAATGTGATATATGAGTTACACATGACAGCAGGAGGAGCGGGACATCTTGTTTATGCGATTTCGAAAGACTGTTAATGGGGGTGGGGAGGTAAATATTGCAATGGAAAAGCCACTGTATGATATTTTATTAACTGACTTTAGTATTCCATTCAGTGGTCAGTTTTCCCACAATTTCATAACGTAAATGTCTGCCAGATCATGTTAGTTGCATCACGAGGTCTTGGAATGGTACATTGACAACATTACCAGAAAATCTGATTTAACCGGCTCATTGGATTTATCTCGACGACAGAGTTGTAATTCGTGGTTTGATGTAAATATATAGCAACGGGACATTGTTGGAGACGATTGATCAAATTAGATTTGACCTTTAACCCCTGGCTGCAGTAACCCTAACCAAGATCTTTGAGTCTTCGTAGTGGGACATACTGCCAGTCAGTCTAGTACAGCCATGTTTCTTCACCGATGTCATGTTCCGGCAACGGCACGCTTCTTAGCTTGATGAAGGGAGGCATAACGTTGCAATACATTCCCCGCGGAGATTATATGTATGTGCCGCTTAGGGAGGAAAGTCTCTGCACTGGGGCAATGGATGCCAGACCTTTTCAAGACTTTCGCTGTCAAACACATAAACTTCCACAGGATTGTCAATGAACAAGTCAAGATGTAACCCGTGGTGTGGGTCGTGGGAATGCCATAATGTAACCTTTCAAACTTTATTGTTATCCATTCATCAGCGTGATGTTCAAATACAGGAATGTCGAGATTCGTGCATTCTTGATGTTCTCACTCATTGCCTTCTTCAGAGTGAAACGTGATACAGTTCGGCGTTTTAAGATACTATGAGATATATAAATAAGATTGTGAATAAATTATGATTATAATAGCACGATATGGTTTTACAAACAACCATGCTTGCACAATTAGCTGCACTTTGTGAAGGACGAATGAAGAATAAATATTATAAAATATTCACTGGCTTGCCACAATGCAGTAATGAAAGATTACGTGTTGAAGTTGATTTTGTATTTGTAAGAAATTCTGTTGATCCTACATTAAACAGCCCTCTATGGTCAAGGTGAATTATGCCTGTTTACTGCCTGTGAATGGTAGGCTTGAGCCCTACCTTTAGGGGTGCTAGTGAAATTGCTAATAGAAATGTGTTTGCACCGCACTAGCAATCAGTCAATCAAATTTCGACACCCAGTACTCCGAGGAAAAGCCACAAGGACACAAAATCAGAGTGCATTTCGGAAAATTATTATTGGAACTCTTCGCTGGTTGTTGAAGATGAGAACCGAGTATGTGAGAACGTCCCGATTAATTTGATGTTGGTTCTTGACTCCACTCAAATCCCGTCTTCACAATGTATGCTTCCTGTTGTAATGGATCTTAAATGCCATGTCTCTGATTCTAGTAATACACTGATAAACTGCCGGTACACCTTAAATCTCAATATTTTCGATTGGATTCCGTTCTAGATGTAACGTTTTTCTATATTGTCCGTTTTCTATATTATTATTTCGTGTTTATTATTAAGTTCATAAAGACTTCGGTCTAAACGTGTGTATGTGTCCGTGTGTTTTCCCATCCGTTTAGCTTGTCAGTCTTATTCTGCATTTCTTTTCTGACTCCCTGCTGTTATACGTTTATACTTGTTTCCTTCTTACTTGGATTCGACGCCTGGGCTCCTCTCCCGTTGAGGGAAAGACTGGTCACCTCATTCGGGGCTCTTTTATAAATAGCAAAATTTTGTGTTTGTGTTGAAGTCGTGTTCATAAGACGATTGGCTCTGTTCCTTTTTTTTTTTCTAGTCCACAATATTTTATCCTGTCTATATCTTAAATTTGCACTAACATTTAAAAATAAAATGTTCACTTATTTGAAACCATTTTAGTTAAATAAACAATGGTCAGAATTGTGTAGAGTATCTTTCAAATACCACTCATGTTCCCCCTTATGAAATCTTGTTACTTACAAGGCAAGTTCCTCTTTCTATTTTACCTGGTGTGTTATGTTGTTTTACAAGCAATTACAACAAACAGTATCGCTAATAATTATCCCCAACACCAAGACCACGAATACAACTAGTACCAACAACGCCATCACTATTTGGGTCTGTTTGAGTCATGTAACCCTGTATTGGCGCTTGGTCTTAATACAAGGTAATGAAACATTCGTGCGTAATCCCATGTAACGATTACTCTTGTTTATTACGAAGTAATTGTGTGTTTGTTTTGTTTATGCATGTCCTTTGCGGAACGTTACGATCAACCCCATGCTGAATTTTAGGCAATTTTCCGTTCAGTAGTTTGTCATTGCTTTCTGAACGAGAAGTCAACATTTAAGTCAAACTGACTGGTGTTATGGACGGAACTCACTACACCACCATCATCACACAGGAAGCTTAAGCGCGAGCGCGTGAGACCTCTCGGCCACTATGATATAATTCTTACAACCGTCAAAAGCGCGATTAATATTTCCCCCACTACAACCCCATTTTACAACAACACCAACCAACAGCGACATTGGACCAAATAGAGGATGAAAGAAGACTTTGGATTGGCTGTGACACTACAAGCCTAAGCATGACAAACGGCGATAAATTTGGCGTGCAAGGTGAAAAACGGTCTGTTTTTACACCAACCCAAGCACGGGGCAGGAGAAGATCCGATGTATCTGACGGAGTGCTAGCATCTTCCAAATCAAATAACAAAAGATAACTTAGTCTTATTCATTAGACGAGGAAAGCATCAGCCTACAAGCAGACATCGCATTTGGAAAACTGAATCCAAGTCAGATCCTGAAACCTGTCGTCGACGTGTTTGAAGCCATTCAATTAACATGAAGGTAAGCACAATGCTATAGTTTATATTACGTTAGTAAGTGATCCTTTCCCAAGAAGAAGTTGGTATTCGGGTTTGTTGCAACCAGGTGGTTAGTCCTTAAGAAATTAATTAGGAGCGACTAAGTACTTTATTCAGATGCCGTAGTTCATGAATATATTATACACGAGGTTAAACCATGAGGAAGCTTTCTTCTAGTTAAACAATGTATTTAATGTGTAAGTTTTAGACCTAGGTTGTAAAATTTATTTCTTAAGGAGATAACCTAAATCAGCAGTGATTTAGAAGTTGTGATTAACTTAAAATTTAGGAAGCTAAGAATACTTAGTTCAATAAGAAGAGACTATTTTACATGTGCCAACACTGATAAGAGAAATTAGTGTAATGTGTAACATAAAAGTACATGAGCACATGAGCTGTAAATAGATTTCTATATGTATCATAATTTTGTGTGTTGGATGAAAGCAAACATATGGTGAGTTAAATGTATTTTCATTGTTGTTAAACATGTGGATTTATCATTTGTGAGGCACATAATAATACCTAATCATCACCCCTGCAAGTGTGATTATGATTCATGATGAATGAATGCAGATTGGGTGTATCACATAGTTCTATGTATTTGATGAGAGCATGCATGTGATGATTTATGCGTAACTTCAATATTGTTAAACATTAGGAATCATCATTTGGTAATCTCATAATTATGCCTAATTATCATCCATACAATTATTATGTCTAACGAATGATGATGGAATGAGTGAGGTTCCATTATAATTTCACTGACACCAAATTTATCAATTTATCATTTGTAAAATCATATCAGTATGCGTACTTATCATCCATGCAAATATGAATAGTATATCTGATGAATGATGAAGATGAGTGAGATGAAGAGACATGCTGGGAAGGAGTATGGACAATCAATCAATCTCATGATGGCAGGCACTTTGAAGTATAATGTCATGTCTATCAGAAGAGAACATGTTAATGATAACCCATACACTAATTAATAATTTAGCGCACTCCGACGCATGACACCCCTCTGTATTCCATACAACTCATGTTACAATCAAATGGTTTTGTGTCCTAAGCATGACACCATTCTGTATTCCATATCTCTCATATTACAATAATATGGTTTTGTGTCCTGAATGACACCACTCTGTATTACATATAACTCAGGTTAAAATCATCAAGATTTTTTGCCCTGGATGATGATGATGATGATGATGATGATGGTGATGATGATGATGATGATGATGATGATGATGATGATGATGATGATGATGATGATGATGATGATGATGATGATGATGATGATGATGATGATGATGATGATGATGATAAATGAGGTAAAGGCATATTACATACATGGTGAAGAGGAGGGAATATACTCGCCTTGAAACTTTTGATTAGAAAAGAATTCATCTGAAGGTTATACAAGAGATGTTACCATAATGTACTTACATTGTTTATAACCAAATACTCATTTCAACGGGGAATGATTGTATAAACCCTTAATGTATGAGAACTTTTTCTTGTAAGGGAAGGAGATCTAGAGAAACTAATTATGTACAGAAGAGAAGGGAGAACATAGTTGTCAAATTCCAAATCAATCAAGGTATTACTCAACCTGTAGACCATGGAGGACAGGCATGGGAGAAGACGACACTGCGTATCTGCTAGTCTAAACCTTGAGCGCCATATAATGACGGATTGGATGGAGAACAACCAGTTATGTTGTGGATAACTATTTGAGAGCACCAAGACTCTTTTCCTTCCACTGTTTATTTTCCTAGGGTCACAATTCTTTTATGTATTTTTCTTTGTGGTTTTCGTAAAAGTGTACAGCCGTTCATTTCTGATGTTTATAGTGATGATATCATTAGATTTATGATTTATGCTGATATTTCAAGTAGTGGCTAGATCCATCTAGATCCAGACCTGACTTTGTGAATGTAGCAGCTTGACTGAATGAGGCAGCTGATATAGTGAGGCCAAATACTATTCCAAAGCAACTTCCTGCAGATTTTCTCTACCAATATGGACAGGTATCCCAGATAACTTAGTTCTATTCATATAGGTGGAAAAACCATTGAGCCAAAACCTTATCCTGGAACAAAAGAACACTCAAGAAATTATCTCACATATATTTTGCACTGACTGATTGCCGCAGAGATCCAAGAACTTGATGGTTAACCAATCAGATTGTTTACAGTTTTTTTTTCTCCTCATTTTATACATAGGCCAGAAGAAGAGGCGCAATAAATATAATCGAAGACCGATGCATCGCTGGTGGTGTTGGATATTATATTACGCACAGCTATGATACATGTATAGTTAGAGATGTACATGTACATGATCTAGTTTTTTTTAATGAATTGATTGTTGTATTGTTAATGACATTAATGATCAGATAGGTACGCATTAGTGTGTAATAAATTATGAAAAAATAAGGGTCTTTTTCTCTTTTGAGAGTTCTCTTGTCGTAGTAAAATAGTTTTAATTAACAACCCTAGATTAATAATTATTTAGTTGAGAGGGGAGAGACAAGGAACTACCAAAAGGATGTTTTGGGTATTCAGAGAAAAACATTTCATTGGTTTCCTGGAGGTATTCCTTGGTTCTCGGAAACTCTATTTATGGTCTCAAGCCACTGAGCCAGTAACAGCTAAATTAATTAGAACGGGCAGGATCACATTGGGAAGGAGGAACTTGAGTATCCTCTATCTCTTTGGGGTTGACCCAATCATACAACCGACAGCCACGCAGATTTGTTTTATTTAAAAGCAAGTAATTTTACTGTCAAGCTTATTATAATATAACCTATTTGTCAGATTTATGACAATGTAGTCATACTTTCGTGAAATTATATAACTAGTAAATTCAATATTTTGTTCTCATTGTATTCCAAATTTATAAACTTACAGCAGGTCATGCAGTTTATAAACTCCCGGACATACACAGCTGTATATAAACGATATATATTATCTTATGGAAAGCGTTGGATTTGTCGATGATGTCAAAACTGACAGAAAACTGAGAATCTCTTAGCCAGACAATTATACAATATAAATTACAATATAATTCAAATTCCTGTTGTTAATTTTAACAATGAAGACACGGACAATACATTGCACAATTGATTCCTGACATATTTTGTTGAATGTTGAACTTGTTTCTGCAGTATGCACTTGACTAGATACAGAGAAATACGTCAGACAATAAATTGTGCAATATTTTGTTTATGTCTTTAATAACATAGCAATCTCAATGGATGTAGACTACATTGCAAACATCATAATTCGAATGTGTCTTCCATCCATTGCGAATAAACAAAATCAATGGACACAATAATTAGATTCATGCTAGAAATTGCAGTGATATACAATAAAAGAAATGACTTCGTGAGAATACAACATGTATAAAATGGTGTAAATAATAATAAATACACATATATTTGGGGTAGGAAAACGGGGAAAGGGGGTCATAGCATACAAACACGGATGGCCATTGTCTTCCCGAAACCATCGATCATCATCATCATCATCATCACCATCATCATCATCATCATCATCATCATCATCATCATCATCAGTTATCATGCCGATAAGCCTGGGAGGCCATGACTCGCTATATAACACAATCCCTAATCTGGGATCAGGCTGTGTTCTTGTCCAGATTATTATATCTTTGTTTTCCCCGCTCTGTGACAAAGGGGCTAAGGACGTAATTCATAATACCGCACAACGCATTCGAAAAACAGCTACAGGTGTTTTCGCAGCAGACCTCATTGCGTTGGTTTTCATACAATGGTATGAGTGTCATTCGTCAAATGCAATGGTAAACTATACTGAACGTAAACTTGACAAGAAATCCCAAACAATCAGAACATTATGGGGTTGACTGCGACGTCCTGTAAAGGATATGTAACTAACTGTTTTACTCCCCTTGCTATTTTCCGATCCAGTGTGCCAGTGGTTGCTTAGATTTAAGTTTGTTTCTCCTAATTAAGCTCCCATAGTATCTTGAATGTCAACGCCCAACTTTTGTAATAAGTTTATGATTTTGATTTATGCAGAGCATGAACATCCACAGGCCAGACCATTCGCCAGAAGGAAATCAGTTAAAATGGCATCAAACCTCGCACAATAAAGTCGCTCATTGTGCCTTGAAAGCCTGTTTTAGACAACACACACACACACACTTACACACACACACATACGTGTGTGTGTGTGTGTGTGTGTGTGTGTGTGTGTGTGTGTGTGTGTGTGTGTTTATTGTAGTGTATATGTGTGTTAGGGTGAATCATCGTTATCATTATTTTCCACATTTGCCGTCAAAGGGTTGTGGGGAAGAATAGTTTGCGCTCCAGCGCCCAATGAGTGGCACTGGATAGTGCCATTCCGTATGACTGTACCATGTCTTTGGTTAGGGTCAATAATTTTCTTCTTCTTCTTCTTCTTCTTCTACTTCTTCTTCTTCTTCTTCTTCTTCTTCTTCTTCTTCTTCTTCTTCTTCTTCTTCTTCTTCTTCTTCTTCTTCTTCTTCTTCTTCTTCTTCTTCTTCTTCTTCTTCTTCTTCTTCTTCAGCATTCCGAGCAATTGAGGTTCTTTGCTGCAGATACAAGCCGTCCCCATTCGTCTCTCGGGTTGACCTTATCTTGCCAGTCGCTGATTCCAAGTGCTTGTAGGTTTGTATGTATATTATCTCTCCAACGTCTTCATGGTCTACCTCGGGGTCTACGGTCATTTATTTCCTGAGTGTAAGCGAGTTTTGTTTCTATATTATCTTCCATTTTTTCTATATTCTCCCAGCCATTGCAGTCTATTAGCCTTCATGATACCAGAGATTAGCGGGGACTTAAACAGATCATAAAATCTCTCCATCACTTCTTCTATTCCACTCTCCACTTTGTGTATCCCAAATGGGCCCAAAGATACGTCTTAAGACTTTGTTCTCAAAGGTTTGTAACAAGGCTTCGTCTCCTTTAGTTGTACTCCAGATTTCAGAGCCATACAGCACAACTGGTCTGATCAGTGTTTTGTATATTGTGATCTTGGTGTTACGAGATAGCGCATTTGATTTTAGCAGATGTTGTAGTGCATAGTATATCTTATTTACAGAGTTGATTCTAGCTTGTATTTCTTCCCTTATTAAGTTGGAGCAGTTGCAGATTGTACTCAGGTATTTGTATGTTTCCGTTCTTTTATTGGCCGTATTCTCTGTTTGTATGTGACCAGAGTTTTTAGCCGTTCCTTCTCTTGAAATTACCATTTATCCAGTCTTATCTTGGTGGATAACCAGCCCCATTAGTTGAGCTTTTTCCTTTAAGTGAGTCAATATTTTCAATGTCTTTTGTTCATTTTCCCCCATAATATCTATATCATCTGCATAACCAAGCAGTCTGGATGTTCCTCCAATAGCACATTCCTCCTTTACCTTCCTTACAACTTTCTCTAGAGCCATATTGAAAAGGAGCGGCGATAATGCATTATCCTGTTTCCAGCCAGATGCTATTTGAAAAGGGTCTGATTTCCTGCCTATATATGGTACTATATTATAAGTATCTTCCATGCATAGTCTGGTCATGTTGATTAACTTTCTTGCTATTCCAAATTCCTGCATAGCATTCCATAGACTATTCCTATGGACACTATCATAAGCATTTTTAAAAACCACAAAAATGTTATGGAGATCTCTTTTACCAAATACCAAAATACCGAATGAATGAATTAAAGCAGTAATTTAAAAAAAAAAGAGAAGTAGGAGCAGCATGGCTACATAGACTATTCAACATGTTTGGGTAGAACAACAGACACCACGAGGCTGGGGAAACGCCATAATTATCCTAATTTGGAAAAACAAAGGCAGCAAAAGAGGCTGCACACAATACAGAGGCATTTCACTGTTGAGTCATACTGGAAAAATATATTTTGCAAAATTCTTGCAAAAAGTCTACGAACTATTACAGAACCCCAGCTAAGCAAAACACAACTTAGATTTAGGAAAAACAAAGGATGCACAGATGCCATTCGTGCTCGTAAACAACTTATAGAAAAATTAATCGAATTCAATGAAACACTCTACTTAGCCTTTGTCGACCAATAAAAGGCATTTGATAGAGTAGATAGAAACAAGCTGTGGGAAATCCTTAAACAATATGGGGTGAGTACATATCTAACAATCCTAAGTGAAGCTTATACAACAACAGTGAATGCATAGTGAGAGCAACTGGAGGACACTCAGAACCCTTCACCACAAGATCCGGAGTACGACAAGGTTATGTCCTGTCCCCTCTCTTGTTTATAACATATATAGACAACATATGAAAAGAAACCAGCCAAACGGAGACCACGAGAACACCGCACGACGAGAACACAGAAGAAGAACCATCTGCAAATCTAACCATTAGAGAACTCCTGTTTGCGGACGACCAAGCACTAATAGCAAAATTAGAAGCTGTTTTACAAGACCACATGAATAGCCTAAACGAAATGTGTAGGGAACATAACATGAAAATTAGCACAAGTAAAACAGAGGTGTTGACTATAGCTAAAGAAGATAAAACAACAACGGTTCACCTAAACGAATATCCCTTGAAACAAGTAAAGAGGTTCAAGTACCTAGGAAGTATAATATCATCAAATGGCAAATCAGAAGACGAGATCGAAAATAGATGCAATAAGACAAACCAACTCATTGGACAAATGGCACCAATACTAAAGAACAAACATGTATCAATAACTACTAAGAAAGCACTTTACAACACAATCTTCCTACCAACTCTATGTTACCAATGCCAAACCTGGGCAATGATAGAAATAGAAAAGAAAAATCACAACAACAGAAATTATATTCCTGAGAAGAATACTCAATGCATCAAGAAGAGATAAGATCAGAAATGAAGAAATCAGGACTAAAGTGGGGGTTATAGATGCACTAGATTTTATTAGAAAGCAGCAAGTCAAATGGTTTGGCCATGAAAATAGATTATCAACTAACAGTATACCACAACAAGCAATGATGTACAGACCAGAGGGAAGCAGAGGAAGAGGCCGGCCACGTAAACGATAGACGCAGGGAATAACAGAGTCCATGGGAATATCAATACATGAAGCCCATAAGCGGGCACTCTCCCGCTGTCTATCCTTCACATCGACACCGCAAGGTACAAGAGGAACATGATGAGATGAAATGAGATGAGATATCTTTTATATTCCCAATTTGTCTCGGCTATTTGTCGTAAGATAAATATCTGATCTATTGTTGATCTGTTTTGTCTTAAACCCGCCTGGTAGTATTCTAATATGTTTTCTGAGTATGGTTTTAGTCTATTTAGTAATACCGCGGATAGTATCCTATAGCTTGTGGACAATAATGATATCCCTCTATAATTTTCACATTGAAGCTTGTCTCCGTTCTTGAAGATAGGTATCAACAATGACTCTTTCCAGTCATGGGGTAATTCTTCTGTCCTCCAGATTTGTATTATTAGTTCGTATATCTTTAGATGTAACGCATGGCCGCCTGTCTTTATACATTCCGCAGCAATTCTATCAGGCCCAGTTTCCTTATTGTTTTTAAATCGTGTTATTACATATAGGATTTCTTCAAAAACAGGTTCTTCAATTTGTGGTTCACAAATTAGAACCTCATCCTGTGGGAAAGTGTTACATGGAGCTTCACAATTTAGTAATTCAACAAAGTATTCTTTCAATGTGTTACACATTTCCTTATTGGTATTTATCATATTCCCATTTTTGTCTTTTAAACCATATGTGTCTGTGTTAGTGCCCTCGTTTCATTGACTTTAGTTCTTTAAAAAACTTTCTGGATTCTTTTTCTGGTGATTAATTTCCATATCCTTGATTAATTTGCTCATATGTTCTCGCTTCTGCTGCCGAACTATTTTTGTAGCCTCTTTACATTCAGTTCTATATTGCTCTTCATGTTGGATGTTGTTGATGTCATTTAACCATAACTGTCTGGCACTCTTTTTCCTAATGACTGCTTCTTCATATTTTTGATTGAACCATCTGTCTTTTCTATGCCTGGTTAAAACACTGAGACATTCTTCTGCGGTAGTTTGAACTGAATTTGAAGGGTCAATAATGGGACATAAAAATATCTGAGAAGAAAAAAAACAAACTAATAATGGTTCCACTAATCTTCTTTATGTGAGATGATAAGTTAAGCACGGATAATTGTTCGTCCTATTTCAAACAAAAGGAGAACATGATATTTACAAAGTAAAATTCCACCAATAGTGCACACGAAGCAGGCCACAAACAACGTTCCCTGTCATGGGGTGCTCATACCGGCAAGACGACGTGGTGCTCATGAAAACGAAGAGTTCATAGAAAGGAGGGATCTTACTAGCGAAGCCAGGGCACAACTCACTCTGTTTCTCCACACCCTTGGAGTCAGTCATCAGCCGGTACCATTCGACCGTGGGATGCGGTGTGCCCGTCACGTTGCAGATTAGGGTCACAGTCTCTCCTTCCCTGACAGTGACGTCATTCGTGGATAACTGATCAAGGATTTTTGCTGGCACTGGGAAACAAAGAGAAACCAGATTAGGCCCGTGACGCAAAGCAATTTCATGGCTTGTTTTTGTAGCTGAAGAATGTAATGATTGAGGTGTTGCCATGGGAGTTTAATTTGTCTGTCTGTCTGTCTATCAATTCATCGACCTATCCATCCATTCATCCATCCATCCGTATGTCTGTCTGTCTGTCCGTCCACCTATGTACCTACCTGTCTACCTACCTTCCTATCTATTTACCTTCATATCTACATGGGGACACCAAATGAAAACCTTAAAAGTGTGATAGAAATTACAATAATCATACCATTGTCTTGTAACTTGACTATATTGTTGTTACGTTTGTCAAGTGGGTTCAGCAAGTGACATCACTTTACAGACGAACATGGTGATGTCTTAAGTATAGTTTAAATATGGCCACCCATATTTTGACTTGCACCAAAGTGGAGCAGCGTTCAGTTATCCGTTGATATATATATATATATATATATATATATATATACAAGTGAAGGGGTAAAACCTATAGACCTGTATGGTAGTGCATGCCTGTCAGTCCAGCAAGTGTGTGAGTGGAGTAGGAAATTACAAAACGGAATGACTTCTGTCACAGACTTTCGGTCCGATGAAGAGGTATAGCACACGAGACCAACATATTTTGTTTTTCTCTACTACTACTTTATCGGCGCTGGACTTGCACCGAACGCAATGGTGATAACATTGACAAATGATACATGTGTTCTTTACTTTTTCAGAATATATTCACACACACACACACACACACACTCACACATTTAAGGTTTTCAATTGAAGCCCCCTCGTACTTACCTACCTACCTAACTACCTACCTACCTGTCTGTCTGTCTGTCTGTCTATCTGTCTGTCTGTCTGTCTGTCTGTCTGTCTGTCTGTCTGTCTGTCTGTCTGTCTGTAACAACTGTATGGAGTAAGTTGGTTGAGAGGTAATGCTTCAATCGAAGATAAGAAGAAGAAGCAGATGAGGATGAGAGAGGAAAGGAAGACGTTGGGGTAGGGGTGGGTTAGAATATGTCCCCTGTCTGTGTTAACTCTGCTTGATTCGTTCTCATTTTATTTGTCTTTCACTGTTGAATATTTATACCTAGTTGTTGTGACCTCTCATCAAGCGTGTCTAATTTACTATTTTCTGCATTTATTATAGTTTATTATTCTGTCTACTAGAATGTGCTTGTAACACTCATATTGTGTGCAATTAATGTGTGAAAGGTCGGTGATAGAGAGGGCAGAATATAAGTCGGGCCAATGTGCCCAATTCAAACTCCCCAAAGACAAAAAAAATGTGTTTTCTTTGTTCGTTGGTACTTTCTTCATACTTGTCTGTCCATCCACGCATCTATCTACGCATCTACGCATCTATGCTCTCATACTAAAGAAATCAACAATGCAAGATAATAGAAAGTGAAAAGGTACAAAATCACAGAAAGCTGCAGTTTCAAGCGGTGTTAAATTTACAGTCAAATACACTTTAGACACCTCGGTCTTGAAGCTTGAAAGTCAAGAATTAAATAGACAATTTTTCACTTGAGCAAATTTCTTCACTCACAGATGATTACAATCAAAGTGGAATCCTGGTGCTCCTAGCGGCATGGGTAATCAACCGGTAGTGAGCTCTGCTCTTAAACCAAGATGTGACCCTCATACTGGCACATAAGGAGGATCTTCAACCACAGAAGTCTCACAATGGAAAAATTTCAGGTTCTATGTGAAAGGTTTTTACACTGAAGATGTGCATACTCGTAGAGTCATAGAGATTATTTTGATGCAGACATGAAGGATATAAGTAGTGGTATTATGATGATGATGAATATTATTATTATTACTAATAGCTTCAGTAGTAATAGAAGTGGCAGTATTAGTAGTAATGGTAGTAGTAGTAGTAGCATTAGAGATAGTAGTTGTGATATTACTAGTAGTAGCAGCAGGAATAATAGAAATAGTAATAGTAGAAGCAGCAACAACAGTAGTCGCAGCAGCAGCCGTAGTAGTATTGGTAGTAGCAGTAGAATTAGTAGTAGTAATAATTATTGTAGTAGCATTAGTAAAGTAGTAGTAGTAGTAGTAGTAGTAGTAGTAGTAGTAGTAGTAGTAGTAGTAGTAGTAGTTTTTGTTGTTGTTGTTGTTGTTGTTGTTTTTGTAGCGGCGGTGGTGTTGGTGATGGTAGTAGTAGTAACAAAGAAGTAATAGTAGCAGTAATAGTACTAATATAATAAAAATATTAGTATTAGCGTTACTAGTATTAGTATCAGTCGCAGTCGCAGTAGTAGTAGTAGTAGTAGTAGTAGTGGTAGTAGTAGTAGTAGTAGTAGTAGTAGTAGTAGCAGTAGTAGTAGTAGTAGTAGTAGTAGTAGTAGTAGTAGTAGTAGTAGTAGTAGTAGTAGTAGTGTGTCAGGTCTTAGTCAGATATGACTGAGCTACCATATAACAGTAGGCGGTACTACCTGCTTTCTGTTAGCGCCGAACGTTGGGCGGCGCTTACCAAACCCGACACCACACATTGTGCCAACGGCTTCGGACGTAAGAGCGCAATTGGAAGGGTACAAGCCTTACCCTGGTGCGAGGAAATGCAAGCTAAAGACAAAATTTCATGGCAGGGCAGACCAGGCCCTAAGCCTTGGTTGGCGGCTGGTCTAGGGTCGAAGCTCCGACAGGCGGACAGTTAGAGCATTGCTTTGCTGATCCGGCAGCTTCTGCAGCTTGTCTTGTTCCAGATGAAGGGGTGTTACCTTTCCTCTGGAGTGAACTAGGCAGGCCGAGAGAGGGATCATGCTGCATGGGCAACACATGATCTCTATATTTTAGCCCAGGCTTTGTGCTATGGAGAGGCAATAACTCCATCCCTGGTCTTAACTGGTCTCGGAATCAAAGCGAGAGGCAACTGTTACGGGTTATAAGTCCCTGTCAATTGGCGTAGACATGGGGCGCCACGCGTTGCCTCTGACGGTGGGAGACACCTACAGGTGTCACTGACCAGCTACCGCCCGCCTCAAGCTGGGCAGCCCCCGGCCAATTGGGTGCTGATCCGCCACAGCCTGCCTGCTTCCGTGGGTGCTTGGGGCTAGGACAAAATCTGAATCGAAGGCTGTAAAACCAATGCACCAGGTACAAATATAAATAGAAACCTCAAGCTACGGCTTGCAACCTGGAACGTGAGAACCATGTGTCCAGGATTTTCCACTGACTTGACCAATATTGACGATGTGAGAAAAACGGCTGTGATTGATGCCGAACTCAATCGTCTTAACATTGATATTGCTGGCCTGCAGGAGACTCGCCTCGCTGAGGAAGGGTCACTCAGGAAAAACAATTACACCTTTTTTGGAAGGGTAGAGGGCAGGCAGAAAAAAGGCAACACGGTGTGGGCTTTGCAGTGAAGAATTCGCTACTGGGAATGATTGAAATTCCAGCAAGAGGAAATGAAAGACTATTATCCCTGCGCTTGGCAACCTCTTGTGGTTTTGCCACCATTATTACTGCATATGCACCAACACTCGATCCCTCTGATGATGTGAAGGATTCGTTCTATGAGGAGATAGACTCCGTGATCAAGGCAGTTCCAAAATCTGACTACATTTATATGCTCGGTGATTTCAATGCTCGTGTGGGCAAGGACTCGAGTTCATGGCCAGTGTGCCTTGGAAAATACCACATCGGTCGCATGAATGAAAATGGGCAAAGGCTGCTGGAGCATTGCACCAGTAATGACCTATGTATTACAAACTCCTTTTTTAAAACAAATAAGATGCATAAGGTCACATGGAAACATCCAAGATCCGGCCATTAGCACCAGCTGGACTTCATCATCACACGGAGACAACATCTGAACCATATATCATTGACTCGAAGATACCACGGTGCTGACTGTGATACGGATCATTCTTTGGTTGTTGCAAGGGTTAGACTGAGACCAAAGAGAATCTACACAGCTAAACACAAATCTAGCCCCAGGATTAATATTATTAACACTCACGATCCCGAAATGTGCTTTCAGTTTCAACAGCAACTTGAAGACGCTTTCACTGATACACCAGAAAATTGTACAGTAAATGAAAAGTGGGGTCAACTTAAGGAAACTCTTTATAAAACTGCCGTATCTGCCATGGAGGACAGGTATGTTAGAAGACGACACTGCGTATCTGCTAGTCTAAACCTTGAGCGCCAGCCATATAATGACGGATGGGATGGAGAACAACCAGTTCAAACAATCAATCATGTGCCATGCCGGAAAGCGTCGGCAGTCATGACTCGCCATTTCACTCGATCACCAGTGTCGTGGATCAGCTCAGTTTTCCTGTCCCGTCCATGCCATATGGCCAAGCCATCCAGGTATTTTCCGCTCGGTCTTCCTCTTGGTCTGTTCCCTTCGATCTTGCCAGTTGTCACCAAGTTCTCCAATCCATTTCTTCTCATAACATGTCCAAAAATTTTTGACTGTCTACGTCTAATCTCTCCAATCAGCTTACGATGTTCATTTGTCTCCTGTAGTACTTGGTTATAAGTTTTTCTGTCTGTCCATGGTATTCTTTGCATTTTCCTCAGAAATCACATTTCTGCAGCCATCAGATGTTTCTCAGCTTTACTGCTCTTTGTCCACGTTTCACATCCATACAAAAGAACAGGCTCTATGTATCCCCTCAACACTTTTTTTCTCGTTTCAATTGACATCTTTTTATTGGTCAGAATGTTTTTCATCTTGCTAAAGGCTACTTTCGCCATGGCGATTCTTGTTCTAATCTCTTCAAGGCATCTACCATCAGATGTTATGACTGTTCCAAGATAATTGTACCGATTCACTTGTTGAAGAATATTTCCATTTACTTGTATATTACATTGTGGCACTTCTTTCTTCCTAGTGACGACCATAACCTGAGTCTTTTTACAATTTCTTTTTAATGTTTATGCCCGCAATGCCAGTGTGGACGCCCAGAAGTGGCAGTGCTTAAGTGGCATATTAGGCCACGAGAGAAATGTTATTTTCTGTGGTGACTTCAACGCTAAAGGCAGATCATGGGGAACACTTCCTCCAATACACAGGGGGAGGAGCTCGAGACTGCACTGGAAACCATCGACCTGGTTTGTATCAACAGTGGCTGTGTCACCAGGACAGCAAGTCGTCCGGGCGATGAGGACAGTGCTATTGATCTGGCGCTAGTTTCACCTTCACTCACTACAGTGTGTAGATGGGGTGTCCGAGGATACCATGGCAGCGACCACCACCCTTGCAGCATACTGGTGGAGAAAGGCAGAACCAGGCAGCACAAGCTAAAGGTAAAGACGTTCCAGTATGACAGTACAGGGCAAGATGTGGTGAGTAAAATAAGACGTGACAAGCGCAGAACGTTTCAGGGCAGGAAAAAAAGCTGGGAGCAGCCACCGTGGTGGAGTTTCGAGGTGGAGAAGGCTTGGGTGGATAAGCGTAGTGCTGTAAGGAGATGGCAAAATGCCAAGAAGAACAGAGCTGGTCATCCTAGTCCCTGCTTGCACTTAGAAAGAGAGATGCACACAAAAGTAAGCTACTTCAAAAAACTGGTCAAGGTTGTTAAAAGCGAAAAATGGGCAGAGGTGTGTCAAAGAGTAAGCACAGACAAGTCACTGAAATTGTTCTGGCGACTACATAAAAGCATGAGTGGTGTAGTCAAGAATAAGAGCATTTCTGACTTCCAAGGTGCTGACCTCATCTGGCAGAGGACTGATGAGGACAAGGGCAAAGCCCTCTTTGAACGCTACCTTGAGCAGAGCAACCAGACAGACATGGGAGGCCGAAATCTGGCCAAGGAGGTCACCTCAGACAGATGCAAGGCCCAGAACACCTCGGATGAAGACACAGTGACAGTGAAAGAAATCAAGGCTGTGCTTCGACGATCAAAAAACAGTGCTCCAGGTCCTGATGGCATAAGATACGACGACATAAATAGGTGTACCGACAATGAGCTAGAGAAACTAGCAGACATGTACAACAACAGTATAGGGAGTGCTAGCATCAAGGAGGAATGGTTACACAGCTGTGGAACAGCTGTGCCGAAGCCTGACAAAGACCACAAAAAAATTCAGGTATATCGAATTATAACCATGCAGAATACAATAGGCAAGCTGCTGGAGAAGGTAATTGCCAGGAAAATATCAAGCCAACTAGAGAGGCAAGGTGTTTTCCCACCCTACCCTGGGTGGGTACCGTCCAAAAGAGAAACCTGGACCAATGCAGCAGTCTTTGCCCAGGATGTCTATGAAGGTTTCCACTCAGGCACTGAAACCGTTGCTGCAGCGATTGATCTTGAGGACGCATACAACAGAGTACCACTGGATTTTTTAATGTTTCAGCTTCTCGAACTAAACGTAAGTCCATTCCTCCTTAGTTGGATCGCTGCAGCCCTCTTCCAACGGAAAGTAGTTTTTAGATGTGGCAGTTGGACTTCGGAACCAACAACAATATATCCTGGCCTACCACAGGGATCACCATTATCTCCGGTACTGTTCAACGCCTACACAGTGAGAATCACCAGTGAGCAGATCACTGGACCTGGCAGGACATTGTCATATGCCGATGATGTTTTAGTGTATCGTCAGAGTAAGGATAGAGAGGAGGTTGCTGTGGAACTACAAACCGAACTCAATCGCATAAGTACTTGGTGTGATGAAGCTGGGGCAATGGTCAACCCAACAAAGGCAACAGTGACTTGGTTCTCGTTGAATAATCATATTGTCAACACTCCAACACCAACTGTAATGCTGTGTTCAGAGACGGTGGAAAGAACGCAGGCAATGAATTACCTGGGGATACGGTTTGATCGAAGCCTTGCTTATAATGTGCACATAGACCAGGTGATAACAAAGGCCAAGCGGGGTTTGGCAGCGATGCGGGTGATGGCGGCAGCAAACTGTGAGCAGCGCCATCTATGTCTTCTGTACGAGGGGCTGGTCATGTCTGTTTTGGAGTATGCAATGGCAATCCTGACTCTCAGCCATAAGCAGATAGAAAGGATGGAAAGGATACAGAATGAAGCTATGCGCATTATTCTTGGATGTACAAGAGATACAGCATGCAGGGCGATGCGCTACCTTCTTGATTTTCCAACCATTGAAGAGAGAATACAAGGTTGCAGGGCACGCGCCTACCTCAGAATTAACGCAAACACACAACATCCACTGCATAGTGAAATTAGGAAGGTGAAGGGCAGCAGGTTAAAAAGAGGACGGTCGTGGATGGGTCAAGCCGAAGACATTCTTCAACAGGTGTGTTCACTTGAGGACTTAGAACCTGGCGAGGAGTGGGTGCAAGTGCCAACAGACTTCTGCACATCCTTTTCAGTTTGCATCCAACTAGATAGAAAATGCAGACAAGAAAATCCGGCTGCTGTTGAGGCTGAAGTACAAGCGTTGATTTTCGAGAATTCGCTAGACGGTGACGCGGTCATCTACACAGATGGGTCGGTCGTCCGACATGTGAGAAGCTCATGGGCCTTTACAGCTCGGGCCGGAGGGAGAATTGTGAAGGAGGACTCTGGTGCTTTCACTGAAACCACAAGTAGCCTGACCATGGAAGTCATGGCAGTAAGTAAAGCAATAACATGTCTCGAGACACAGACATTCACTAGGGTTTGTTTCCTCAGCGACTCAATGAACATGATCAAGAGGATAGAGGAGGGGTCGATCCGAAGAGAATGGTTGCTGCCTCTGGAGCGGTCTCGACTGGCAAAGATTAGTTTCATCTTCGTGCCAGGGCATGCGGGAGTACAAGGAAATGAGCGGGCTGACAAGCTCGCAGGTGAAGCTACTGTGGAGGGCGGACGCGCCATGGACCAGGCCGACATCCTGAATGCTCTACGAGAAGTAAGACTTTTGCGAGAACCAAGTGATGACTGTGAATCTACAACAATGGCCAGACTGCGAGAGGAGCAAATTAAAAGAGGGGTGGCCAAACAAGAACACTACGCAGGAAGCCAAAGAAGATTGGTAAACCAACACAGAACTGGCGTCGTTAGCCGCTACACGTTGCGGGATTTGCTGAGGAGGGGATCCGAGCACTTATGGACTGAATGGTTCGATGTGCAATGAGGATGATCTGTCGTTTAACTAACTAACTAACTAACTTTTTACAATTTAATTCTAACCCCAGTTGCTCACTGTGTACAACAAACGCATCTACTAATTGTTGCAGGTCCTGCGCATTGTCTGCAATTAATACTGTATCATCTGCATATCTAATGGTATTGATGTTTCTTCCACCAATGCTGATTCCATTTATATCCTCTACATTTCTGAAAATATTTTCACTGTATAGGGAACAAAGATCTGGAGACATCACACATCCCTGCCTAACACCTCTCTTAATTGGCTGATACTGTCCCACTTCATTATCAATCCTTATTGCAGCTTGTTGTTTCCAATATATGTTTTTTATAAGTCTAATGTCTTTTCCATCAATTTGTAGATCTGCAAGCATATCCACCATGTTGACATGTCTAACTCTATCAAAAGCCTTTGTATTGTCAATAAAGCAAAGATGTATATCCTTGTTTACTTCTATAGCACGTTCAATAACTGTTCGCAGCATATACACAGCATTTATTGTACCCTTTCCTTCTACAAACCCACATTGTTCTTCCCCTATTTCAGGTTGTATCTTCTTCCTCACTCTTTGCATGATAATTCTTAGCAAATTCTTTGTGATGTGACTCATTATACTAATTGTTCTATGTTGATCACATTCCAAGGTTCACGATTTATTTGGGATTGCTATAAATACAGAGTTACATAATTCAGGAGGTATATCTCCTGTATCATATAATGTGTTCAGCAGTCTGGTGACTTGCTCTAGTCCAAATTCTTCTAAAGCTTTAATCATTTCTGTTGTGATGTTATCTGCACCGAGGGTCTTGCCAGCTTTCATATGCTTAAGAACATTTCGAACCTCCAGTTATGTTGTGGATAACTAATTTAGAGCACCAAGACTCTTCATTAAACTGTTTATTTTCCTAGTATCACAATTCTTCTATGTATTTTTCTTTGTGGTTTTCTTGAAAGTGTACAGCGTTTCATTTCTGATGTTCATAGTAATGAAATCATTAGATTTATGATTGATGCTGAAATTTCAGGAAGTGGGTAGATCCAGACCTGACTGTGAATGTAGCAGCTTGACTGAGTGAGGGAGCTGATATAGTGAGGCCAAATACTAGTCCAAAGCAACTTCGTGCAGATTTCTCTACCAATATAGGACAGGTATCCTAGATAACTTAGTCTATTTATCTAGGTGGAGAAACCATTGAGACAAAAATCTTATCCTGGAACAAAAGAACACTCAAGAAACTAGCACATATATTTTGCACTGTCTGATTGCCGCAGAGATCCAAGAACTTGACGGTTGACCAATCAGAGTGTATACAGTTTTTTTTTTTTCCACCACAGATTATACTTAGGCCAGAAGAAGCGGCCCAATAAAGATAATGGAAGACTGATACATTGCTGATGGGGTGGATAGTATAGTGGGCACAGCCAGGAGATATGTATAGTTAGAATTATACATGTACATTATCTTGATTTTTTTTTTAATTGTAATGAATTGATTGTTGTATTTTTATGACATTAATGAACAATAGCATCATTTATGTGTAATAAATTATGAACAATACGGGTTATTTTCTCTTTTGAGAGTTCTCTTGTCGTAGTAAAATTGTTTTAATTAAGAACCCTAGATTATTAATTATTTAATTGAGAGAAGAGAGGCAAGGAACCACCAAAATGAGAATTTGGGTATTCAGAGAAAACCTTTCATTTTGTTTCCTGGAGGTATTCCTTGGTTCTCCGAAACACTATTTCTGGTCTCAAGCCACTGAGCCAGTAACAGCTAAATTAATTATAACGGGCAGGATCACATTGAGAAAGAGGAACTTAGTATCATTTATCTCTTTGGGGTTGACCCAACAACCATACATCCGACAATCACGTATTGTGATTATATAAAAAAGGGGTGCGTCAGCGAAGTTGATTGGAGACTGCGCTGATAATGTCATGAGCACAAGTACAAGGGTAGTCACCTGCGCTAGATATCTCGCTAAGTGAGGGAAAGACAGGCCACCTTCAAGCCTATATAATGAGATGGCCCTATCGCTTGACAGACGTATAGCAGGAAATTACTTCGGGACAATTATATATATATATATATATATATATATATATATATATATATATATATATATATATATATATATATATATATATATATATATATATATATATATATATATATACTAGCAGACCCGGCCCGGCTTCGCCCAGTCCCTCGTGGGGAGCATCTCATTTAATTCATATAAGTAGTCATATAAGCTCCCGTTCCCGTTCCCGACTGTCTGTCTGTCTGTCTGTCTGTCTGTCTGTCTGTCTAGCTGTCTATCTGTCTGTCTGTCTGACCCTGCCCGGCATCGCCTAGCTCCTGGTGTGGAGCATCTCATTTAATTCATATAAGTAGTCATATAAGCTCCCGTTCCCGTTCCCGACTATCTGTCTGTCTGTCTGTCTGTCTGTCTGTCTGTCTGTCTGACCCGGCCCGGCTTCGCCCAGCACCTGATGGGGAGCATCTCATTTAATTCATATAAGTTCCCGTTCCCGACTATCTGTCTGTCTGTCTGTCTGTCTGTCCGTCCCTCTCTGTCTGTCTGTCTGCCTGTCTGTCTAATCATTTATTGGTTGCGGTTAGAACAACCTTAGATAAACGAAGACCAACTTACAAAAAGCATTAGAAAGAGCACTTGAAAGATCTTTACATATTCCCCCCAAAATTAACTTGGGTAAATGGAGCGGCGGCAGCAGCAGCAGAAGAAGAAGAAAAAGGAGGAGTAGGAGGAGGGAGAAGGAAGAGGGTGGAGGAGGAAGGAGGAGGAGGGAGGAAGAGATAGGCGGAGAGAGAAGGAGGGAGGAGGAGGAGTAGGGAGGAATAGGAGGGAGGAGGGGGGAGGAGGAGGAGGGATTAGGAGGAGAAGGGGGGAAAGAGGAGAAGGTGGAGGAGGAGGAAGAGGAGGAAGAGGGAGGAGGAGGAAGGAGGAGGAAGGAGGAGGAGGAGAGAGGATGAGGAGGAGGAAGAGAGAGGAGGAGAAGGGAGGAGGAGTGAGAAGGAGGAGGGGAGGAAGAGGGAGGAGGGGGAGGAGGAAGGGGGAGAAGGAGGGAGAAGGAGGAGGAGGAGGTAGAAGGAGGAAGGGGGAGAACGCATGAGGAGGAGGGGGAGGAGAAGGAGGGAGAGGGAGGAGGAGGGAGGAGGAAAAGAGAGGAGGAGGGAGGAGGTGGAGGGAGAATGAGGAGGGAGGAAGAGGTAGAAGGAGGAGGAGAAGGAGAGGGAGGAGGAGGAGGAATGATGAGGAGGGAGGAGGAGGAAGAGGGAGGAGGAGGGATGTGGAGGAAGGAAGAGGAGGGAGGAGGAGGGAGGAGGTAGAGGGAGGAGGAGGAGGGAGGAAAAGGGAGGAGGGAGGAGGAGAGAGGAGAGGAGGTAGGAGGAGGAGGAAGAGGGCGGAAGAGGAGGGAGGAAGAGAGGTAGCGGGAGAGAGGGGAGGAGGGAGAGAGGAATAATGTAGGAGAGAGAGGGGATTAGGCAGGGAGGAGGGATGTGGAAAAAGAAGAAGGAGGGAGGAGAGGGATTAGGTAGATGGAGGAAGGAGAAGGAGAGAGGGGATGGAGTCGGGAGGAGGTAGGAGGGAGGAGGCAGGAGTGCGGATGATGTATTAGGAGGAGGGAAGAGGAGGATGGAGGACTGGGAGGAGGAATGGACGGAGGGAGAGGAGCGATGGGGAGGAGGAAGAGGAGAGGAGGAAGCGGGAGAATGGAGCGGAGGAGGAGGGAGGAGAGAAGGAGAGGGAGGAGGAGCAAGGGAGGAGGATAGAGGAGGGGAAGGAGGGGAAGAGAGGGGAGAGGAGGAGCGAAGGGAGGAGGCTGGAGGTGCAAGGAGGAAGGAGGGAGAGGAGGGAGGAGGTGAGTAGGTAGGATGGAGGAGGAGGGAGAATGAAGGAGGCGGAGGAAGGTAAAGGGAGGTGGAAGAGGAGGAGGAGGGAGGAGGAGGGAGAGGAAGGAGGGAGGAGGAGGGAGAAAGAGGAGGGGAGGAAGGAAAGGGAGGTGGAACAGGAGGAGGGAAGAGGATGAGGAGGAGAAGGGAGGAGGAGGGTGGAGGGAGGAGGTAGAGGGAGGAGGAGGTAGAGGGAGGAGGAGGAGGGAAGAGGAAAAGGGAGGAGGAGGGAGTAGAATGGAGGAGGAAGAGGGAGAAGGAGGGAGAAGGAGGAGGAGGAGTGAGAAGGAGGAAGGAGTAGGAGGGAGAAGGAGGGAGGAGGAGGGGAGAGGAAGAGGGAGAAGGAGGAGGGAGAGGGAGGAGGGAGGAGGAGGGGGAGGAGGTAGAGGGAGTAGGAAGAGGAGGTGGAGGGAGGAGGAGGAGGGTGGAGGGAGGAAGTAGAGGGAGGAGGAGGGAGGAGGAGAAGAGAGGAGGAGGGAGTTCGCCATTCCGAATTCATACTCGTCTAGGTTCTTTGATTTCGGTCCTTCCATTGATTGTTCTTCCCTTCTACATGACTGTAGATAACTTCCTTACACATAAAAAGATGAATTGTTATTGATATTGCCGTGGCATGGAGGAATATCAGCAGCAGAGTTGATCCAGAAAACCAAAGACCGAGATCTATGGAGAGCCATGAATGCCTACGCCAGCCGGCACGGCACTTGATGATGATGATGATTGCCGTGTGACGATTCTGTGTAGTCACGTCATTTTCTTCGCTTTTCCTAGCGTTTTGGTTCGGGGATTCTTTCATCATCATCATCATATATTTACGTACGTATTTAGGGAGGGGGAGGAGGGAGGAGGAGGAAGAAGAAAAAAAAATATGACAGTTGGCAGCGCTGGAATGAGAGGAAGACGTGTAGAAAATTTCATCTCAATCGGATGGACCGTTCGCGAACGCATAAAGGACATACATATATATTTACATACATACATCCTAATTTATATATTAAGATATATATATATATATATATATATATATATATATATATATATATATATATATATATATATATATATATATATATATATATATATATATATAATACCGTCGGAGATACAATTAATCCACACATGGCCATTCGTGTGAGATCGCTTTTCTTAACTGCCTTTTCATTTCGTGCGCCTCGTGCAGATTCATTCATTAACCGAGGCCCTGTTGTGTATTCCTAATACATTAACGTCAGGCCATCATTTTATTTCGATGATATTACAGCTAAAGTAAACCACGGTGTTTACCTTGTCACCTTACATTTGGCTCAGCTTTGACGCACCGCTGTCTGACAACCAGTACAGTCCCCTGACAACTTCAGCCAGATCCACTGTTTCTATAAAAAGGTTAAGAGTTAAGATATCGTTTCGGTGGGCATCCAACACTCCAGGGGCACATCGTAAGGAAAATTATAACTGACACTAGCACTGGAGATCAGTAAATTAGATTCTTGGAAACATCTGTGGGGGTACTCAAGTGTCCGTTGGCTGAGAGACTTTTCCGCTCATCTCTATTTAGCTTGAAACATGAGAACATTAAGCTTGGCATGTCCGATGTTATCAGTTGTAGAAGTTCTGGCTCTGGTGCTATATGAGTGACTGGGCAAGTATTGTGTCCATATTGCTCACTTGTAGGTGTTTCGTGGACGCCTAGCCTGGCTAGTGATGGCGCCGGTCTAGGGTGGTTAGTTAGTCGAGCATCGAATTGCACTTCTTCTTTCAGCAAAGCATCCGCTCTGTGGCGAAAAGGTTACATATGCAATTCGTAATCCCGCATACCGCGTTCGAAACACAGCTGCGAGCGATTTGGAAGCAGACCACCTTGTTTTGGTTGCCATACAAAGGTATGAGTCCAGGTCGTTCATAAAGCAATGACAAACTACTGAACACATACTTACCAAGAAATCACAAGCAACTTTAAAACGCTGGTGATGACTGCCACGTTCTAAAAGGGATATGCAGCTAATATTCAGCAATGCCGGTCCTCAATTAAAACTCTTCTTTTTTCTTCTTCTTTTTCGTCTGTGACTCCTAGTGATGTGTAGGACCACAACCACGTGTGTCAAGCCATGTGTAGACCGGCTCATAGTTGGTTGGATATTGGCGGGTTTATACTAAAGCAGTGTTTCCCAACGTGGGGCCCAAGCCCCACAGGGGGGCAATTCGATTGTTAAGGGGGGCAATTCGAAAATGGAAGACATCGGCTGGATATAACAAAACGGGCAGATTGAGACTGCAGTTAACTAAATTGGAACCTGACACAAAATCACTTTGCAGCAAGCATCAAGCGCAAGGATCTAACTAAATTTAAATAATAAATAATTACTAATAATTAAAATAATACAGAAAAATCTTTCATTGAAATTATTTTGTACTTGAATTTCAGTTCTCCATTATATGTTTTAAAAATTTACTTACTGTGTTTTCTCAATAATTTCCTAGTGATTTCTTCCTAAAACCTATCATTCAAGTTTCTTCAGTGAACATTTCAATGTTTGAATATTAAAAATAATGTATATGTTGGGGGATGGGGGGGGGGGGGGGGGGTCACAAGAATTTTAGAAAGGCTTTGATGGGGCATAGCACAAAAAAGATTGGGAAACACCGTACTAAAGTGTGTGCTCTTCAGTCTCAGACCAACTATGTTTAGTCGCCTTCTGCGACATACTCAGGAGATCTACAGTGGTAGTATTCTTTACTTTCGCTTTGGGGGCTGTTGTAACACACTGGTGTCATTTAGAAGTGACAGATGCAAATATGGGCGCATAACTTCCATTTTGTGTTGTCTATCGTGTTCTTCGATTCCCACTTCCTTCCTGTTTGTTCAACGGTTGCCTATCAGCAGTTGAGAATTTATTTCTCATCGTGTTCTAGGGGTTCAAGTTAAGAATAAAGAATGATTTTTATTTTTTTTTTTCTGTGTTCCTAATCACGACAGTTCATGTCGTGATGATTTCAAAGTGACGTATTCTGGCATAGTCGTTGCTATTGTCGGTGAAGGGTTAAGAGGTATATGCTAAATAATATGACAGATTATATAAGTATTGATTTACACTCAAAGCAGAGACATGAAGAAGCAGATAGCGGTAAATATATTGATTATATTGAGCCATGTCTCCTGTCAATACTAGCATTATATTGGTGTGTGATTTGTTTTTTCAAACACAGGACATCGCAGAGCTTTTGGCATGGCGTGTATGAGGCAGAAGCAATGGCCAGAAATCGAGAGGTTTTTCGGCGCTCCGTAATGAGAGGGGAAGTTTTGCAAAGTGCCTACTACAGGATTATGGCATCTAATGTAGTCATGAAACAGTGTCAATCAACGCTACATGTTGTCTTACTTAGCAACATTGATTCCTGCAAATATGCACTTTCTTACCACATGTGTGACGTCATCAACAACAGCACTAGGTTACTTACCCAAGACGATCAAGTTCACCGTCTTTACTTTGACAGGATTTGTGTTAATCTGACAGTTGTAGATTCCCTGATCGCTGTAGCGCACGTCTCGGATGTGAAGGTTCCAGTCCCGCGTGTACGGCCTTTCAACACTTAATCTGAAATCAGAACGTTTCTCTGACAGTTGCGGACATATCTGAATTAACTCCCCCATCACATAAGCGCATCTTTCAGTGGTAAACAGATGTCTGCTATTGTTGACATAACAATTCAGGAATGTAATCTCGAATGTCATCAAAAGACATCATTTAGTAGATAATGAGGGAGAGGTGTAATCGTCTTCTCCTTCTTCCTCTTCTTCTTCTTCTTCTTCTTCTTCTTCTTCTTCTTCTTCTTTTTCTTCTTCTTCTTCTTCTTCTTCTTCTTCTTCTTCTTATTATTATTATTATTATTATTATTATTATTATTATTATTATTATTATTTGTCGTCTACATGTCAGGTCTTAGTCAGATATGAATTGAGATACCGTATAACAGCAGACGGTACTACCTGCTTCTGTTAGCGCCGAATGTTGGGCGGGGCCTACACAACCCGACACCACACATTGCGCTAACGGCTTCAGGAGAAAGAGCGCAATTGGGAGGGTACAAGCCTTATCATGGTGTGAGGAAATGCAACATAAAGACTAAATGTCATGGCAGGGCAGAAAAGGCCCTAAGCCTTGGTTGGTAACTGGTCTAGGATCGAATCTCTCGACGGGCGGAGAGAGCATTGCTTTGCTGATCCGGCAGCTTCTGCAGCTAGTCTTGTTCCAGACGTATTGGTGCTGCATGGGCAACACATGGTCTCTAAATTCAGCTCAGGCTTTGAGTTATGGAGAGATAACCCCATTTTACAAACTATCGTCTGTCAAGACGGCAAGGTGCCAGACATTTGTCGTCTGCCTTTTATCTCCCACTGGAGTACAGGCCCTCAACCAATTCACACCAAACCATGTGTAGGTTTACTCATTTTTTGTTGAATGTTGCATCTAAAATTGTCTAAGGGTTGAGGTAGCCACTATTACGCCAACCTTCCTTAGTCGCCTCTTATGACTGTATAGTATGCTACAGTGTTATCAATATTTACTTTCCCTATGGGCCCCGGTAACACATGGGCGAGGAGTGTAACGGGCCACCACATATAATTGGTAAGGGCATTACATGGTGGCGTAGCTAACTCCTGCTACCTCGCCTTTTCGTCTGAAGTATGCCTGGAAACATCATCACAAGAAACTAGGTCAATCTAACATTACTGTCGGCATTAATATTCTCCTTGAGTAATAGAAACAAAGTTTAAAAGGCAAGAACGACTATCATCCCATTTGGCTCCGTCTTGCACAGAGCACGAACGCCATAGCTCCAGCTACGACCCCCAGAAGTTTCAGAGAAAGTTGCACTCGTGATGTAAATCCAGAACGGAACCCACAACCTTCCGAGCGCGAGGCAGGCAGCGTAACCACATCGCCATAGAGACTCACCAGCCCCCCCCCTCCCCCCACAACCGCCTGGTCCCCAACCCCCTTTGTTGATAAAGACAATGCATTTGGTATAAATGTGGCCTTATTGATTGCATCAAGAGATTTAGTGTAAATATTACTTTTGATGTTGCAGACACGACTTCTGGTGTTAATGTTACCAATGATATTACACATATGATAATTGATGTAAACGTTGCCAGTAAAATTACCTGTTACAGAACTTCGTGTGTTAATCTTTGTTTTCGTGGGATGTTACAAGTTTATTTTAAAATGTAAATATTCTCAATGGCGTTACAAAAAAGACTTCAGTTTACACAATAATTGTGTGATTAAAAAAGAATGACTTAAGTTTGCGCAATAATTGTGTGATTACAAAGAAGACTTCTATTTACACAATAAATGTGTGGTTATAAGCAAGACTTCCGTTTACACAATAACTGTTTGCAGGCCCGCTTGTCCGAATGGATAAGAACGAGTGTTCTTAAACATCCGGTGTGCTGATGCCGAGGTAATCGGTTCAAGCCCTACACTGGACAGCTGGACTCAAATGTTGACCTGTCGTCCTTGACATGGGGACGTTAATTACAAGTACCTCTGAAGTCGGAGTGGGTTTGCCTGATGGCGAGGGACACTGTTAATAGGGAAAGCTAACCCACACGCAGAATTCAGTCCATCACTACTATAAATAGTGTGGATGAATTACGCTTGAGTTTAAAGCGAGCGAGCGCAAAAAAAAACAAAAACAATAACTATATGATAACAAAAATGACTTCAGTTTTCACAATAAAAGTGTGGCAATAAAAAAACTTCAGGTCACACAATAAGTCTGTGACCGCAAACAAGACACCAGGTTCACACATTATTCTTTCTTGCGGGAAACAAGATTTCACTTGTACACATTAACTGTGTACGTCACAAGCACGTCTTCAAGTGTAGAGATTACCTTTCATCATCAATAATCCTTCTGTCTTCGTAGGTCAACAAGGTGGAAAACTGGTCAGTCCAAACTACCTGGAATTGTAAACATAAACTGTGTCATTTACATGGAGCACCAAAGAAGAAAAGCAGCAACTTGCTCGTGTCATCTGTCTCGGTTCTGTTCCGAGCATGGTGCCTCAACATGAACACAGTTGGACAAGGGTTAGATACATGGACTCGTCGCTAGCTATGGGAGAAAAAGAATGGCTACATAGTTCTGCCTGCACACAAGGCTACAAAATGTAATGGTTCCAACTCATCATAGACCCATAGCTTTTCCTACTACATAACTTGTATTTTTCTTTTTTTTGTAATGGTGTTTCAATGTGTTAGTTTTCTACACCTTTGCTGTATTCAAAATTAGTAATTGCGTGAGATGACAAACCATACGTTTGACATGGCATGTGATGATGTTGTTGTTGTATAGTCAGTTATATAAAACTCTTAAGTTTACTGATCAGAGTTGAGGAAATAATTAACTGTGAGACAGTGACCTAGTAATCATTATCCAGTTCCACCCCACACCCTACCCCACCCACACACACCCCTTTACATAATTAAACGCTCATAACAGTCTTTTCAAATTGCTGGCAATCATAAACCAGATGTTTGCCTCTGTTCATCATTATCGTGTGCCATTCGATTAGCGTGGGCGGTCATGTTTCGCCATCTCACACGATCACCAGAGTCGTGGATAACTGCTCTGTATTTTTATCCCCACCTTACCATGTGGTCAAACCATCTAGATATTTACTTTTCTGCTTTCCCCTTGTTCATTTCCCCTCAATCTTGACAGTTGTCACCAAGTTCTCCAGTGTATATCTTCTCATAACTTGCCCAAACAAATTGACTGTCTACGTCTAACTTCTCTAATCAGCTTGCAGTTTGCATTTGTCTCTTGTGGTACTGGCTCATTGGTGTTTTTTTTTTTTTGTCAGTCAATAGTAGTCTTAGCATTTTCCTTAAAATCTACATTTCCACTGTCATTATATGTTTTTCAGCTTGTCTCCTCATTGTCCACGTTTCACATCCATTTAAAAGTATAGGTTCTATGTAGAACTTAACACTCTTTTTCTCGTTGCAATTGACATCTTTTTATTAAACAGTTTGTCTACCATTTTGCAAAAGGCTACATTTGCCATAGCGATTCTTGTTCTAATCTCTTCAAGGCATCTCCTATTAGACTGTTTCGAGATAGTTGTACTGATACATTTGTTTAAGAACATTCCCATTTATCCCAGTATTACATTGTGGTATTTCGTTCTTCTTAGCGACGGCCATAATCCCTGTCTTCTTACAATTTAATTATAACCCTAGTTGTTCACTGTGTACAGTAACTGTATCTACTATATTTTGCAGTTCTGTTCATTGTCTGCAATCAATACTGTATCATCCGCATATCTAATGATACTGATGTTATGTCCCCCAATGGTGATTCTTCTCATATCTTCTAAATTTCTGAAAATATTTCCACTGTATAAAAAACAAAAACAAACTGTCAAACTGTCATTTACTGCCAATATAGTACCTTGTGGTGTATGGCAAGGAGGGGGGGGGGGGGATTCTTTGAGCCGGATGAATAAGGGCCGCATGGCTAATACAGTCGCCGCGAACTGTGCAGGTAAGGATGTTCTTTTTGCCCCCGACAGAAAATAATCTCACACCTTATCGAGGATTCGAACCCAAGTCTCCCGAAGGAGAATCCAGTGTTCTAGTCACTCGGCCAGTCGCTCCCCTGAATGCCTTATGTATATTATCTATCAGATCTTGAATTACTTTACTGTGTGGTTTTCCTCTTCTCTGCCTCCTCCCAGATACACTTCCCTTTATAATTATCTTTCCTAGACTTTAATGTCATTTGTTAATGTTACAAATATGTCACTGTCCTCATTTGTTTTGTCAGAATAATCAATCGCCATGAATACTGCGTCCCAGTTTGATAGACAGCCACCCTGCCACACATGTAGTCTAACGGTTACAACAGCCCAGGTTGGTGGTTACCCGCACTATGACATGTAGTCTAACGGTTACAACAGCCGAGGTCGGTGGTTACCAGCACAATGTTTTCAATAAACTGATTCAGTACCAAACAAATAGTAGATTTGGACCAATAATGATGTACAGTCGCATGAACAAATACTACAATATCAATTTCCATTCACTGAGCATTGAAATTGCGGAAGATATCACGAAAACTAAAAAAAATAAAATAAATAAAAAATAACACTAGCAAGGCGAAATATCATCCTACTGTAAAAATGGGTGGTCGCATTTGGCGATATATTATCTTTCGGCACAGAATGAGTTAAGAAAGTAAAGTAAAAGACCCTTTTACCCGTCTTAAGGGGCAGTAAGCATACCGTGCTAAACCCATATTTATTTTGACCGATCGGCATTTGGTTAGTACCACTGTTGTGGTCAATATCACACTGGTGGCCTTTACTTCCATAGACAACTCTTGATACCCAGTCTCTACCTGAGAGCTCAAATCAGTTTTAAAAATCCGAATCCGCCCCCTGTGCGAATCGAACCTACACCCGCCGGGCCCGAAGACGAGCGTTTAGCCACTGCGCTATCGCGTCCCCCAACCTCGAGAACCGGGACAAATAACCATTGTCGTGGAACGGATGAAAACATTACTATAACATGAGAAATTAATTCACAATTATTGATACGCGCTTATAGAAGTAGAGGACACCAATAGGGATCAGATAATACACTAGACGACATTAAAACTGAAATATAGAAACCCACTGATATTCTAATTTCTCACCTCCAAATGATAACATCGCTTGGTGATAGATCTATTGATCTCTCATCTCTATTTCTGACTGTTTACTTCTGTGAGTATGTATTAATACCCATAAATTATTTTCCAGATCATTAAATTCTAACAAGTTTAACCATTGCCAACCACTTTTCAGCAATTTTACAGAAAATGGTAGCAAATGTCAACATTGTAAATTTAGCAAGCGATATTTCAGCAACTATCTCGTTTCAACGAATGTGAAATACGTTATATAAACTTAACAATCGTTCATTTAACACATCTCTTTTGTTTTTTAATAACGTGACTATACTGTATGTAAACTTAGCAAGTAAAACTTTAACAAATATTTCTGATTTCAACTTACATAGCTGTAGTTTACATCGACTTAGCAATCAAGAATTTAACACATTGCTTCTGTTTTTACTAACGTAACTATGCTTTATGTAAACTTATCAACCAACAATTTTACTACGATATCTTATTACAACCAACATGAAATTGCTTTATTATGGATACGGCATAAACGCTTACATGTTATTAAATAATAAAGAATAATACGATGCAATTATTCAAACATAACTGCTGATAGTATATACACTTATACTTCAAATAAAATAAACACAACACTACATAAATACGTCAGGCTTAATCAGCTACTTATTGTGACATAAATGTTACCAGTTCTCTTTGTGGACACATAATTATATCATCATCCTTATTACTAAAATCATCATTAACATCATCATTAACATCATCATTAACATCAACATTAACATAATCATTAAAATCAACATTAGCATCATCATTAATATCATCATTAACATCCGGTATCGTATCCGCATTGATTGTAGGCTTTACTGGATCTCCAGCAGTGTATGTTTTGAGCCTTTGCTCTAGATTCACCATGTCTATATGTTGTTTATACATTTATATCTTAGATATATACATATCCATAGACATGTTGTTGATACATTTATATCTTATCCCTTGTTTAGACAGTTATATATATTTATATCTTTAGATTGTAAAGTCGCTGTGTCAATATGTTGTTTATACATTTATATCTTTGACATCCTCTAGTTCCTGTATCCTCAGTTCATCTCTCTATCATAGTTTACAGTAGATCAATATGTCTCTTAATGTAACCAAAGTAACTTGTCGTTCTAATTTTAATTATTTTCAAAGACACCACATTTTAAAATTGATAAGGACTGCTAGAAAGCCCGAATCTAAAATGTGTGCCATGAATGTTTCTGGGGGTCAAGATGGTCGGCGATATATTGATAACATCGAGTGCCGATAGGTCTATAAAAATAGAAGTCTAGCAACTAAAGCCCGATACGCCTTACGATGTACGTAAGTGTTATTTACTTTACCTCATTAAACAATTGTTCCATAGTAATTTCCTGCTACGTGTGTGTGAAGTAAATTGGCCATCACATTTTGTAGGCTTAGCAAGAAGGAGGAGACGGCCAGTCTCCGTCAAGGAGCGACGAGCCCTGGCGTCGAACCCACCTTCGACCGGACTCATAACATTCCCAGCGCAGTTCGCTACCAAGTTTGCTAGCAAACCCCGCTTTACTTTACTTACCATATACGTAATACGCCTCAAAGTTTTCAATAGCATCCAGTGCTCTCCCTACTAACATTTGTATACAGAGTTGTTGTGTGACTTCTTTATTTGCATTTATTTTAATCCAATAACGTTCTCTTCATCTTTTGGAAACCCACGTTTCAAAAGCTTCAAATTTATTGTAAACATTTTTTTCAGTTATGGCCCATTTTCTATTATAAACAATAGTTTTGAAAACATGATATTCGATGGGTCTTATATTTATTCCTGATTTATTCATGTGTTTCATATTGTTAATGTCCTACTTCTTCTTATAGTCTATGCCATGTGGCGTTGATGACAATGCCTGTCCACAGCCTTCTGTCTCTTGGACTGCCAATCAATTCTGATACTGATTTTGTTAATTTTACTGCATACATAATCTTCTCTATGCAGGTTCAAGTTAAACATTGGCATACTCTGTAGTTGGTGATGTCATGTTTTTGTGTGCTTTCATCACAGTTACCTGATAGTTCCCCAACGAACTGACGGAGCATGGTAGTTCTGCTGTTGTCTTTTCTTGCGCCGTAACATTGACCGTCGGCATATCGAATTTTGGCTCCACTGACGTAGAGAGAACTGGAAAGATATGAAGCAAACTGTTGTTATATGAAAACTGCAGCTGTCATATGATTATATCATGATAATCAATGTGGATTTTATTTTTTTTTAAATTGCTTTCTACTTCTCCTTCTCCTCCTCGTCCTCTTACACCTCCTCCTCGTCCTCTTACACCTCCTCCTCCTCCTCCTCCTCTCCCTCCTCCTCCTCCTCCTAATCCTCCTCCTCCTCCTTCTATTTCTTCTTGTTCTGCGTCTGCTTCATCATCATCATCATCATCATTATCATCATCATCATTATCATCTTCTTCTTCTTCTTCTTCTTCTTCTTCTTCTTCTTCTTCTTCTTCTTCTTCTTCTTCTTCTTCTTCTTCTTCTTCTTCTTCTTCTTCTTCTTCTTCTTCTTCTTCTTCTTCTTCTTCTTCTTCTTCATCTCCCAAAGGAACATTGACTTCAACCAATGCATGTAAAAATCTTTGTTAACTTGTTTCTGGTTGGTTGGATTTTGCAATTAAAGATATATAATGGACGATTTAGTCCAATCCTTCTTACTCTCGTCTTACCAAATGCATGCTAGGTTAATGTGTTATCATTCGTTGTTTCCCGTATGGGTCTCAATAACACATTAGCGACTTCTGATCTATCTCTTTATTTTTTGGTCTCCACTTTGTGGTGAGTTTAGCTGAGTCACTCCTGTGTGTTATCGGGGCCCATAAGGGAAGCAAAGAATAGTAACACTGTAGCCTACCACGCATGTCGTAAGAGGCGACTAAGGAGGCTTGATGGTTCCGTCGCCCTGCTACTGAGTGAGTGCGTGGCGCGACGCTGTGAGCTTCGTGTGAAATGCTTTTTGAATCTGCCTGAGGTTCTTAGGAACGTGACTGCATGTTCGGAGTGATGGCAGGTGGCTATGTCCCAGAGTTGACCGGTTTTTGCCTTATACAGAAATGCATGGCTGCTGGGCTTCTGGTTGACTGCCACCAGCGATGAACTGTATTTTCGTGGACTGTGTGGGTGAACATCTAGGAAACATTCAGATAGGAAAATACTGCCGATTCCATCAGAGATAAACTGGGTGTTTCGTGGGGGACTGGTGTGTTGACATTCTGGTGGCGGCATTATGCACAGTGTATCTGTGAGGGCAGTGGGGAGCGTTTTGTGTGATATTCACTGGCATAGGAACAGAGCATAATGGGGACGACCCATTGCTGTGAAGTTGGAACTGCGACTGACTGATTATCTGAGTCAATAACCAACACCACAGCACTCGGGATATTCTCATACGTGCTCCGTCCCATCCTTAACAGCAAGTGAAGAGTCCCAATACTAATAATACCGGTAGCAGGAGGGGCATGTTTCCGTCTGGCTTTTCCTCGGCTTTCTAAATGTCGGTCAGATCCTCTGGTCACTCCCTCCAACACCATTCTCTCCAGTCCGCGATGATTCCAAAGGGTCCCGACCACGTCGGCCTTATTATGCACCAATGTCCCACCTAGCGGTCTAGACTCAGCCAATATCTTCCACTGATCGTTTGTCACCACACCAGAATGTCCATTTTGTGATATGATTTGTCAATCTGATGGCGAGATGCAAGATTGTTATACATATAAAATGATTTCGTCTGAAGAGATTCTTAAACTTCCACTGTACTGATGCCGAGGTAACAGTTTAAACCCCCACACAGCTCAGGTGGACTAATATGTTGACCTCTCGTCCTTGACTTGGGGATGTCAATTACAAATACCCCCGAAGCCGGAGTGAATTCCCCTGACAGCGAGGGACACTGGTAATAGGGAAAACTAATCCACATACAAAAAGCAGTCCAGTTCATTAGTAGTAATATCATGAAGAAGGAAATACCACAATGTGATATACGAGTATATGGGCATATTCTTAAGCAAGTGAATCGATACAGTTATCTCGGCACAGTCATAACATCTGATGGGAGATGCCTTGAAGAGATTAGAACAAGAATTGCCATTGCGAAGGTAGCCATTTGCAAGATGAAAAACATACTGATCAATAACAAGATATCAATTGAAACGAGAAAAAGAGTGTTGAAGTGCTACATAGAACCTATACTTTTGTATGGATGTGAATCGTGGACAATAAGCAGTCAAGCTTAAAAACAGCTGATGGCTGTGGAAATGTGGTTTCTGAGGAAAATTCAAAGAATACCATGGACAGACAGAAAAACCAATGAACAAGTCCTTCAAGAAACAAATGGAGATCGTAAACTGATTAGAGACATTAGACGTAGACAGTCAAAATTGTTTGGGCATGTTATGAGAAGAAATGAATTGGAGAACTTGGTGACAACTGGCAAGATCGAAGGGAAGAGACCAAGGGGAAAACCGAGAAGTAAATACCTGGATGGCTTGACCACGTGGCATGGTCGAGACAGGAACACAGAGCTGATCCAAGGTGATCTGGTGATCGAGTGAGATGGTGAGTCATCACCGCCCACGCTTATCGGCATGGTACATGATGGATGGATGGATGGAGTGAGCTTGAGTTCAAAGCGAGCAAACGCAATAACAACAACAACAACAACAACAACAACAACAACAACAACAACAACAACAACATCTGAATTTTAAGAGGCCATAACTGAATAATCCAATTCATAAGACAAAGACATATATTGAGGTTTCCTGTGTGTACACATGTCCACTAAAACAGGGTGGTCCCAACATATCACATAGCCACAACAGGTTCCTGCTAGGGGATTCGTTTGAGGA
Source organism: Cepaea nemoralis (assembly GCA_014155875.1). Lineage (NCBI taxonomy): Eukaryota > Metazoa > Mollusca > Gastropoda > Stylommatophora > Helicidae > Cepaea > Cepaea nemoralis. The sequence continues at coordinate 267,688 of JACEFZ010005703.1, forward strand.
TGAACTCTAGGGAATTGTCTTTTCAGATATGTTGTGTGTGTGTGTCCAGTAGAAGGCTTTACTATTTATTAAAAGAAATAGGCGACAAAATGGGAGAAAATGAGAAAGGGGGTGGTGAAGAAGGAGTGGCAGCAGCAACGGAAGAAGGAAAAGAAACAGCAGCTGGAGAATATCAAAAGTAAGAAGAAGGAGCGGATAAACTTGACGAAGAAGAAGCCTGTGAAAGTAGAATAAAGGAAAGGCATAACTAAATAAACGAGGACACACACAGACAGACAGACAGACAGACAGACAGACAGACAGACAGACAGACAGACAGACAGACAGACAGACAGACAGACAGACAGACAGACAAAATTAATACAAAAGAAAGAAAGAAAGAAAGAAAGATGGAATAAATGTTAAGCATTTAACTAAGACTGACAGACAATATTGTTTAACGATATTGGCTATGCAACTGAGTAAACTAAATGTGTAAGCTAAATTACGTAAATACAAATCAGCGGTTACAACCATAACATTGACCGACGAGTGAGCTGATACAATTACAACAGTCACCGCTATGATGTTATACTTTATTACACGATAGCAATTACTATAGCCGAGATTTCTGTTAGAAAATAGTCAGTCTCCCTGACTCAGAGCAGACTGGCTGAATAATGCTAGCAAGACGTTCACACGTTTTCAGAGTACGGTCACATGTTTACCATGTATTTCTACGGCCCGCCTCGTGATCTGGCATGATGTCTGCGAATTATGATAACCGTGGTAAATAACGTAGGCTAACGGGAATATATTAACGCTACAAATCTGGGCTTGCTTCTGTTGTTAACTGTTAGAGAATGTTAAATTTTTCTGACCAATACGTTGCTTTCTATGTAGGGTTGCATGTAAGCTTGAGAATACTCTACGGATTCAAATGTTCTGAAACAGTTCATTCTGTTATAGATTAAAGTACATTTGCAAATGTATGTCACATGTCACAGCCAAAACCATAAGTATATATATATAAGGCATTTCAGAGCACAAATGTCGATAAAGAAGAGGACGGACAGAACAGGCTTGATTTCCTCTTGACAAAGACAGTTTATTTAGCATTTCTGTAATACAATCTAGTCAGAGATGACGTCTCGCCATCTACTTAGGGCAAAGAAACTTGGGCATCACAAGTAGATACGATTACGCACCAACAACTAGGGGCTGCGGGTAAGGCATTTTACAGTAGTTTGCTAGAGACATTAGGAGAGGAGGGTAAATAAAAGACATCGTGATAATTATTGGGGGTTGGAGGAAATTAACGTAGAATTAACGTAAAGGAAAAAAGGCACTAGGCCAATTCGCTGTAATGCCAAGAATATGAGTAAAGAGAAACTTATCGAATTCTGCACAAAATGAATCTTTTAGTCTCAAACACTCCATGTAAACAACATACAAGAACTTTCGATACCTGAGTCGCACCTAGTAATAGTTGTAAGAACCATATTGACTACATCTTGACATAGCAAAGACAAAGGACATATATAACATCCCCCGTGGCACGCCAGTGAAACTGCAACAGGGATCGTGCTTTAATTATAACATCGTACAACATTATCATCATGATATAGCAAGACCTCTCCAGAACGTCGCTCTCATCAAGGCCCGGCGAAAAGCCTCTCACTCACTTGTTATTTCTTCCGCCTCTGTCACTATTACGCCCAATGTGTCTGCATTGTCTTGCATCCATCTTCGTGCTGGTCCACCCATGCCTCTAACTCCAGGAACCATGACTCCCATCATTATTCTCTCCACGCCACAGTGATGTTTCAAATGGTCAAAGTAGTTTAGTTTCTGAGACCTGATATTGTTTATGAGTCAGTTTTCTTCCGCGTTCACTTCCTGTAGAATTTCATTATGTTTTTTTCTCTTCTTGGTCCACGATATTCCAGGATTTGTCTGTAATGTTTGAGCTTACATTTTCTTCTTATTGATTGCCAAAGGGTGTCTGACTCACATCCATATGTTGTTAAAGGAAATATGCATGTTCTCAAAATTGTTACATTAGCTTGTCTACTGGTGTTGTACCATGTTGTACCTAGCATTCTGAATATTATTTAACCACCGCATTACCATGACCAGCCTGTGTCTAACTTCCTCTGTACAGCCCCCACTGTTGCTGATTATGGCGCCAAGATATTCACAGTTTGTGACATTACCAAGTTCTTCCTTGATGATTGTGATCTTTGGTTGGTTTGTAGTGTTTTTTTCCATGAGCATATAATGTACATTTCATGATAAAACCGGAAAAATGACAACAGGAGAACGATCCATATCGCTCAATTTTAGTGATATACCGCAAAATAACATGGCAGTAAAAAAAAAATGTCGAGATGCAGATGGCAGTAAAAGAAAGCATGACACCTGGTGAGCTAGCCACACAGCGTGAGACATCCACATCTCTTCAACTCAAATAATCAATACTTACCAAAAGGGAACAAACAGCAGGCATATATCTCAGAGGAAACTTCAGGGTTATAAAAGAAAGAAGGAAATTGAAGCAAATGTAGCTAAACACAGCCAGCCTGGTAAACAAAATGTAACATTTGAAGCGCGATCAGAGAAGTCAAGAACACTTTGTAATGAATGATTACAATAGAGTAGAAAATCTCCAGTTGCAACGACAAGATTGAGACACCTTCATGGAAATCCTAACAAGTCAATTCAGACTACAATAAATAATAAATGGCAATAATGTAACAGAAAGTAAAGATATATTAGAAATATGGAAATTCTAATGTGGATACAAATATGAAGATCTGGTCAAAACAAAGAGGAAAAATTTTGATAGTATATCTGAAAGGAAATATAAGAATAAGAACAGAATCGTTATGAAAGGAAGGGCGATATAAAAGCATAATAAAATAAAGAAAGGGGAGTAGCTAGGATGTGACGGTACGAACTGAATGAAATCAGGCAGGATCAGACGCCTTCGTTCTATCACGCAGTATTTGGGAAGATCATAAAAGGCGTCGTATGGCACAAGGCATTCCTTTACAAAGAAAGAAAATGTAAACGTGTTACCAACTATGGTACTTCAGCAGTAATACATCATGCTAGGAATCTCTTCATATGAATTATCTACAGATTATTGAAAGGAAATTAGAATATGAATTACAAGAAGTGCAGGCAGGTTTGAGATATACCAAAGAAACCATGGACCATTTCTTCAATACAAAGACCATCTTTGAAAAATGCATGGATTACAATGTTGATCTTCACATGTATTTCCTAGATTACAGTAAGATCGACTGTGTTCAGCGTCAGAAATTGTGGAACGTGAGATGTGGAATTTCCATTTAATACGCTTAGCTGAAACATTATATCATGAACAATAAACAGCTGCCCGATTAGCCGGTGAAATATCTATCTGGCTTGATTTGCAAAGAGAAGTAATATTTTGGTTGAATCTGTTTAACGTGTATGCAGAATATATCTTGAGAAACGTCCTTCATTATGAGTATTGTGACAATTTTCATCCACTCATAAATGTGTTTTCCCTAGTTTCAGGCCCTAGTTTGTTTTGTATTCTTTTACATAATAATTTTTTTTTAAATATATATTTCTTTTTCTCTCAAGACTTGTTTTATTTTCATCATGTCCTATCGATCTAGATTTCTTTGGAATGACTAGGAGCGGCTGGCCGAGTGGCTAGAACGCCGGACTCTCGTTCGGGAGACCGGGGTTCGATCCCTCGGTAAGGTGTGGGATTTATTTTCTGTCGGGAGCAAAAAGAAAATCCTAACCTGCAAAGTTCGCGGCGACTGCACTAGCCAGGCGGCCTTAATTCCTCAGGCTCAAAGACCCTCTGCCATACACCGCAAGGTACTATATTGGCAGTAAATGGCAGTTTATGACTATATCACTATAAGGACTGATTTTGGTATTTTAGTTTTAGATGCATTTTCTGTTGTAGGTGTAATTTAACACATTTATAATTATATTAATATCAGATTTCTCAAGTATGTCTAATTCTTCTAAAGATATATTGCCGTGTCGTTAGGCGTTTTAATGTCTCATGCACTTTTGTGCTCTTTTACTTCTGCTATCCAAATAGAGGAACCTTATGCATTGTCTCTGAAGCTGACTTTGTTCAGCTATCCTTCATGAAATCATTCATCATGTGCCATGCCGATAAGCGTGGGCCGTCATGATTCGCCATCTCACTCAATCACCAGAGCCGTGGATCAGCTCAGTGCTCTTGTCACCACAAAACCACGTGGTCAAGCCATCCAGGTATTTACTTCTATGTCTTCCCCTTTGTTCTCTTCCCCTCGATCTTGCCAGTTGTCATAAAGTTCTCCAGTTTATTACTTCTCGTAACGTAACCAACAAGTATGATCGTCTACGTCTAATTTCTCTAATTAGTGTACGATTTTCATTTGTTTCATGTAGGACATGGTTTTTGGTTTTTCTGTCTGTCCATGGTATTCTTTGCATTTTCATTATAGATCACATTTCCAAAGCAATCAGATGTTTTTCAGCTTGTCTGCTCCTTGTCCACGTTTCACATCCATACTGAAGTACGGGTTCTTTGTAGCACTTCAACACTCTTTTTTCCGTTGCAAATGACATCTTGTTATTGGTTTGTATATTTTTCATCTTGCAAAAGGCTACTTTCGCCATGGCGATTCTTGTTCACTGTGTGCAACTACCGCATCTACTAAATATTGCAGATTCTGCTCATTGTCTGCAATCAATACTGTATCATCCACATATCTAATGTAATTGATGTTTTGTACTCCAATGATGATTCCTTTCATATCTTCTAAATTTCTTGAAATATTTTCACTGTACAGGGAAAACAGATCTGGAGATATTACACATCCCTGTCTCACACCTGTCTTAATAGGCTGATATTGACCTACTTCATTATCAATCTTCTACGCCAGCTTGTTGTTTCCAATACGTTTTTTACAAGTCTACAGTCTTTCCCGTCAATTTGTAGATCTGCACGCATCTTTATCATGTTGACAAGTCTTATTTTATCAAAATCCTTTATGTAGTCAATAAAACAAAGATGTAGGTGTTTGTCTACTTCTATAGAACGTGCAACTAATGTTCTCAGCATAGTTACTTAGTTGCATATCCTTTACAGGACATTGCAGTCAATACCAGCATTTTTTGCTATTGTGATCTCTTGGAAAGTTTACGTTCAGTAGTTTGCCATTGCTTTCTGAACAACCGGCACCTATACCATTTCGTAAAAATACCAAGGCAAAGAGGTCTACTGCCAAATCGCGCGCATCTGTGTTTCGAATGCGGGTATGTGGCATCACGAACTGCGTCCTTAACTCCATCTGCACGGAGCTGGATCTCAGCATATACAATGTTGTGTAAACAGCATTAATTGTACCTTTGCCTTCTACAAACCCACATTGTTCTTCTCCTATATCCTTTATGAGGCTTACTGATTTACTCAGTCCTGTTTCGTTTCTTTACTTATTCAGTCTCTCGGTAGAGATTTGTTCGCAGCAGACGAGCATAATCTCCGGCGGGCCTATTCTCGCCGGTCGCGAGATCCGCACAGTGGAAGGATGGGGGATTTGCTTACAATAGACAGGCAATATCTCCTGCGGCAGCTCTGGAGGGCCTATTCCCGCTGGTCGCGGGGTCCGCTTAAAGTCAGGTGGAGAGTCTGACGATAGTGCACGCTTTACACAGGTCCGGACACTTGTGATCGACAGATGTGAGCGCCCTTATGGTCCGGGCTTGTACGAGGCCTTCACCTGTGGGACTTGGCTGAACGCCTCTAAGCCGGGCCCCTTGGGTGTCAGGGTCTGGCCATAACTCGCCACCGGATCGTCAGATGACGATGCAAGTACAATAGGAAGCCGTCGTAGTGCAGTAGATAGCTCGCTAGCCTGGCGGCCGGGTTGTCATTTATTCTAATCCTTATAGATGCTGAAGTTTTAATTTGACCTGAGCTCCCAGGTAGACCCGGTCTAAAATGAATACTAAGATTTTAATGGAGAGGAATGTAAAGGGGACCACGTGATAATGGGCACATTATGCCCAAACGACCTCAACTGATGTAAACGGGTTCATTACTTTTACTTTTAGTTATAACTAAAGTCAATAGTTTACTTCAGATGAGTACACACACGAGAAAAAGAGTGTTGAGGTGCTACACAGAACCTGTGCTTTTGTATGAGGAAAATGCAAAGAATACCATGGACAGACCAAGAGCTGCAAGAAACGAATGAAAACCATAAGCTCATTAGAGAAATTAGACGTAGACAGTCACAAATTTTGGTCACGTTATGAGAAGAAATAAATTGGAGAACTTGATGACAACTGGCAAGATCGAGGGGAAGAGAACACGGGGACGGCAGAGAAGTAAATACCTGGATGGCTTGGCCACGTGGTATTGTCAAGACAAGAACACTGAACTGATCCACGACTCTGGTGATCGAGTGAGATGGCAAAACATGATCGCCCACGCTTACCGTCATGCATATGCTTATGATGACAAAAATGATAACTATACTTCAATATGAATTAAATTAAATAGCACATTGGAACTAAAAATAGTAAAGTAAAAATTAACATGTAAAGCAGCGATCCTACGTACGCAACAAACACATACACCTTATGTATTTTAAACAATTGTCACTCTTTGTGTGTTTATTTTCTTCTCCCTCATTTAATTTTGGTAAATTGAAATGTTTTGTCAATATGTTTCTCTCTTTTTTGTTTACATTGCTGTATGTGTTGGGTTGCTATTATAGTACTCTAAATAACACGGGTTGAAAATGCATTTGCATCAGTGCTTGTTGTTTCCGCGCTGTCAGTAATGCATCTTCTGTTACACACACACATGTGTATTGGGAGGGATCTTGCCTATTCAGTCACAGTGCCCCATAAAGCAATGCTATTTGGCCGCAATTATATCACTTCTGTTTTTTCTGGGCAGCACTATGAATAGACACTTTTCATATTGACATGCTGCTGGCAGATAAGGCCGCGAGGTTATCAAGCGTTCTGAAAAGATATTTTTAAACAAATTTGCGGGGGGAAAATTTCAGTTAATCTCGGAGCAAGCTATTGTGTTAACACACAGCTCTAAATCAAATTTGATTGACAACTGTAATATTTCCCTTCAATTCTGAAGATGTGGTAATATTTACTCATCTCAACAAATGTTTGGTTCCTTTCCAGGAAAGAGAAATTGTGTTGGCTGTGATTTCATTTAGCCGTTTTTCTTGGCCATCTTGAGAGCTTCACTGATGGGTAGTGACTGTGAAATGGCTGCGGTTGTAACAACGTTTACCCACTAAGTATTTGCCCTGTTGAGGCTCGGTTTGGTGGAAACACCCGCGGGATGCGCTCGTGACTTTTCTAATTTTGTCAGAAGTCACAGGAGTCAGGTTTGGGACACGTGACTAAAATGTATTTAAGGTTGAAGATTATCGTGGTGAACGTAAACATCCTATATAATTAAACGTAAACATCCTATATAATTAACAGATGAGAAGAGGGAATAAGGATTACGGGTATGCATGAAGTAAGGAAAGAAGAGGACAAGAAGAAGAGGATGATGTTGCTATCTGTGACGATGATGATAATGATTATGATTATAATGCTCTGTTGTCGATACAGCATCATAACGTGAGTACCGGTTTTTGTTTTTTTTGCATATCCTTTACAGGACATCGCTGTCAACACCAGCATCTTTCAGCTGTATGTTGATTTCTTGACAAGATTACGCTCAGTAGTATGCCATTGAGTACCGGTTACTTTCGAGAAATGTATGGAAAATGTGTGGTAAAAAAAAGGCAACCAGGAAAGGACCTGAACTCTACCTCGTTATGTGTGACATAATATATTAAGGGAAATGAACACTCTACCACGTTGTGTCTTGTATGAGAGTACATATGAAGGGAGCTGTACTCTCTGTTATGCCATGTGTGAGAGTACATATGAAGGTAACTGAACACTCCACCTCGTCATATCTTGTGACAGAAAGGACGGTCAGTAAGTAATGCCTCCTATTGTTTATCTCTGTAAATACTTTATCGGTTTACAATTTAATAATTTAGAGGGATTCATCAAACACTATTCTGTACTGTGTATCACTACCAACCTGTTTCAGTCACAGGTTGTGCAACAGTAACGGTTTACAAATGGCCAAAAAAAAAAAAAAAAGTTCGGTTAAAGCAACGTAATGTCATAAAATTCCTCAATGCGGAAACGAGACCCCGATTCGCATCCATGAACGTTGTGGTATTGTTTATGGAGATTTAACAGTGGATGTTAGCATTTGTCCGATGTTGGGTACGTCGTTGTGACGAAGCTGAAGTAGGTCAACCCTCACTGGTTGACGCAAAGCGGACTGGCCATCCGTCAACCGCATTGAGTCCACAAAACATTCACCTAGTTTACGCCACGATGAACAAACCTTTGAATAACCCAGGTCTTTAATGATGGTTTGGGCACTGCCTTTAATAATGGATAACATGGAACACAGCTCATCCAGTGCTACCCGATGAATATAAAGAAAACAGTAACAATGGTGATATCAAAGAAAAAGGTGACACCAAGTTGTAAAATAGAAATAGAAGGGAACATTCTTAATCTAGTTGATAGTTGTAAATACCTAGGGGCATTTATAACATCAGATGGAAAATGCACAACAGAGATTAAGAGCAGAATATAGCAAGCGAAGGTTGCATTTAGAAAAAATGAAGTTTATCCTATGCAATAAGTCACTATCATTGAATGTAAGAAAGCGTGTGCTAAAGTGATATATAGAGCATGTATTGCTGTATGGCAGTGAATCTTGGAATGTAAATGAACACATTAGGAAGAACTTGGAAGCAACAGAGATGTGTTTCCTGAGACAAATGTTGCGAATTTCTTGGACTGCCGAAGTAACTAACAACGACTGTCTGAATGAGGCTAATAAAACTCAAACATTATATACAACAATAAGAAAGAGACAAACAGCTTTCTTTGGTCATGTGATGAGAAGAGAGGCATTGGAAAACATCGCTACAGCTGGAAAGATCGAGGAGAAGAGAGTGAGAGGCAGACCAAGAGAAATTATGCTGGATTAATTGAGACGGTGGCATGGAGGAATATCATCAGCAGAATTGATCCAGAAAACCGAAGACCGTGATCTGTGGAAAGTCATGAACGCCTACGCCAGCCAGCATGACACTTGATGATGATAATGATGATGAGAAATTTTCCAACAATGTTCTGATAGTATGTTCCAGTAATGTTGTCATTGTTATGTTCCAGTAATGTTGTGATAGACATGCTCCAGTAATGATGCGATAGTGACATTCCTGTCCATCCATCCATCATGTGCCATGCCGATAAGCGTGGGCGGTCATGTTCTGCGATCTCACTCGATCACCAGAGTCGTGGATCAGCTTCGTGTTTCTGTCTCGACCATGCCACGTGGCCAAGGTATCCAGGTATTTACTTCTCGGTCTTTCCCTTGGTCTCTTCCCTTGTATATTGACAGTTGTCACCAAGTTCTCCAATTCATCTCTTCTCATAACATGCCCAAAAAACTTTGACTGTCTACGTCTAATGTCTCAAATCAAAATCAATCAAAGGATGACTCTCATGTCTTTTTCAGGACCCATCCCCCACTGGTCTAAGCCTAACACCCAGCTCGTGCCTGTGGCTCCTAGTAGCTGTCAGCATGCGACAGCGGCCACCCCCGGGCAACAGCTGTGAGAGTCTGGCTAAACCAGGCATGGGTAATTGATTTGGTGTCAAACCAAGCGGTAAACTAGGATATGCCTACCCAGCATGTGAAGACAGGACTCGGCAGACTGCGCGGAAGAAATCATTCCTGATTCAACGGGCAAGACGGCATTTACCTGCAAAGCGTTGTGGAACGTAAAGAGCACGGCAAGGCACTAGAGCGCCCTGGTCATCCACTGCACCTGTATTCGTCTCCAGTCGTCTCGACTTGTCTTGCCACTGGACTCAGATGGACTCAGGCGAGAGAGTGAGGTCGACGAATTGCGCAACTCTTCCTCACTTTAATCCAAGTCATCGCGCAAGTCATTCTTCATCCAACGTCATATATCTACTGGTTTGATGAAAATTCCGACGACATCAACCAATTGCTGGCCGAGAAACATCTTCTCCTCAAGGCACATCTGAATGACCCGAAATCAACATAAAAAAAGATGCCTTCAAGAACATTCAGAGAGTAGTGCAGCAGAAACTTCGGCACATGCGGGACTCCTAGCTGAGCAGCAAAGCTGATGAAATTCAGGGTTTTGCTGACAGACATGATATGAAAAACTTCTACGACTCACTGAAAGCGGTCTATGGTCCTACATCACCAGGGATAGTTCCCTTCCTCAGTGCAGATGGGAGAACATTGGTCACCGATAAAAAAGAAATCCTTCAACGCTGGGCAGAGCATTTCAGCAACATCTTAAATGCAACTTCCTTCTTAGATGATGAAACCATCAACTGCCTTCCTCAAGTTCCCACCAATGAGACACTTGATGACCTGCCAACCATAGTGGAAGTAAAAAAAGCCATCCAGCAACTCTCCAGCGGCAAGGCACCTGGTCCTGACTCCATCCCAGCAGAGATATACAAGGCAGGTGGGCCGGTCCTAACAGAGCAGCTTTACCAAGTCTTTACAAATATATGGGCGAACGAGACCATGCCAAGATTTCAAGGACGCGTCAATAGTCCACCTTTACAAACGTAAAGGAAACCGCCAATCCTGTGAAAACCACCGAGGCATCTCCTTGCTTTCAATTGCAGAATTCTTCTCAATCGCCTTACAGCCCATCTCGACCAAGGTCTTCTTCCTGAGAGTCAATGTGGCTTCAGAAAAGAACGTGGAACTGTTGAGATGATTTTCGCTGCAAGGCAGCTGCAAGAGAAATGTCAGGAACAGAACTGCGAAATGTTCTCCACTTTCATTGACCTTACCAAGGCTTTTGATACAGTCAGCAGAGAAGGACTGTGGAAGATTATGGCAAACTATGGCTGTACACGAACGTTTGTCCAAATAGTGCGGCTATTTCATGATGGCATGCAGGCAAGAGTACAGGAAAATGGTGAACTGGCTGAACCCTTTCCTGTCACCAATGGAGTGAAGCAAGGATGTGTCCTGGCACCAACACTGTTCAGCCTCATGTTTTCAGCCATGTTGATGAATGCCTTCGAGAACGACGACACGGGAATAGACATCAACTACCGTATGGATGGAAAGTTATTCAATCTCTGAAGGCTGAAAGCTAAAACCAAAATTAACAGCGACACCGTCAGAGAGCTCATGTATGCTGATGATTGCGTTCTATACGCCAACTCAGAGGCGGACATGCAACATAATGTTTCAGCTTTCTCACATGCCTGTGCCAACTTTGGGCTCAATATCAACTTGGAGAAGACTGTAGTTATGTACCAGCCAGCTCCAGGGAATAATCACACTGTACCGAATATCAAAGTGAATGATCATAGACTAAGTGTTGTGGACAAATTCACCTATCTTGGCAGCACTGTGTCACAAGCTGTCACAATTGATGACGAAGTGAATGCAAGAATCTCCAAGGCTAGTGCGGCCTTTTGCAGACTGTACAACAATGTATGGGACAGAACTGGAATAAGCCTGCAAATAAAGCTAAACGTCTACAGAGCAGTTGTATTATCCACACTGCTATATGCTTGTGAAACCTGGACTGTTTATCAGCGACACGCTAGGAAATTAAACCACTTCCACACAGTCTGCCTAAGGAAGCTACTAAAGATTAAATGGCAAGACAAGATTCCAGACACTGAAGTCCTAGAAAGAGCGTCCATACCCAGTATCCACACTCTACTGATGAAGAATCAGTTTCGCTGGGCTGGTCACTTGACTGGCATGCCAGATCACAGGCTCCCAAAACGAATTTTTTACAGCGAACTGCGTTGTGGTAAACGCTCCCAAGGTGGGCAGAGGAAACGCTTTAAAGACACTCATAAAATCTCACTGAATACTTTTGGAATTCATCATGACACCTGGGAGGCTGCAGCCAGAGACCGAAATTCGTGGCGTGCATCATTACGCAAGGGTGCAGTCATATGTGAGGCAACCAGGACTGCAAGAGCTGTGAAGAAAAGGCAGGACAGAAAAACCACTGCAGGAAATCCTCCTCCAGAAACGTCAAGCATTCTTTGCCCACATTGTCAAAGAACATTTGGAGCCAAAATAGGCCTTATCAGCCATCTTAGAACCCACGGCTCCATACCTTCAACCCCACTGGATGAAATGAAAGGTCATCATCATTCTTGATGGACAAACAACAACAACAAATCAATTTACGATTTTAATTTGTTTCTTGTAGGACTTGTTCATTTGTTTTTCTCTCTGTCCATGGTATTCTTTGCATTTTTCTCAGAAACCACATTTCCACTGCCATTAGATGTTTTTCAGCTTGTCTGCTCACTGTACACGCTTCAGATCCATATAAAAGTACAAGTTCTATGTAGCACTTCAACACTCTTTTTCTCGTTTCAGTTGATATCTTTTTATTGGTCAGTGTGTTTTTCATCTTGCAAAAGGCTGCCTTCGCAATGGCAATTCTTGTTCTAATATCTTCAAGGCATCTCCCATCAGATGTTGTGACTGTTCCGAGATAGTTGTACCTATTCACTTGTTTAAGAATATTCCCATTCACGTGTATATTACATTGTGGTATTTCTTCCTTCCTAGTGACGACCATAATCTGTGTCTTCTTACAATTCAATTCTAACCCTAGTTGTTCACTGTGTGCAACAACCGCATCTACTAAATGTTGCAGGTCCTTTTAATTGTCTGCAATCAAGACTATATCATCTGCATATATAATGTTATTGATGTATCGTTCCTAAATGTTGATTCTTTCCACATCTACTATATTTCTGAAAATATTTTCACTGTCAATCAATCAATCAATCAACCATGCCGGAAAGCGTGGGCGGTCATGACTCGCCATTTCACTCGATCACCAGAGTGATATCAGAGAGATATTAAAATAGAATTTTCACTGTACAGGGGGAAAAAAAGATCTGGAGACATTACACATCACTGTCTCACACCTCTCTTAACAGGCTGATACCGACCTACTTTATTATCAATTCTTACGGTAGCTTGTTGTTTCCAATTTATGTTTTTTACAAGTCTAAGGTCTTTTCCATCAATTTGTAGATCTTCAGGCATCCTTATCATGTCGACATGTCTCACTTTATCGAAAGCCTTTGTGTAGTCAATAAAGCAAAGGTGTAGATCTTTGTTTACTTCTATAGAACGTTCAATTACTGTTCTCAGTATACACACAGCATTTACTGTACCCTTGCCTTCTACAAACCCACTTTATCTATTTCATATTCTTCTAAAGCATTAATCATTTCTGTTGTGATGCTGTCTGGATCGGTGGTCTTGTCAGTTGTCATATGGTTAAGAGCATTCTGAACCTCCATCTTCAGAAATGATGGTCCTTCATTAATATTTTGAATATCATACTTTTCTTCTCTGTTATCATCATACAGGATTTTCAAATAATCTGACCATAGATGTAAAATCTGATCTTTTTCTATTATGAAATTTCCATCTTTTGTCTTTAGGCAGCCTGCTGATGTGTGTGTTCTTTGATTAGTAAGCTACTGAATTCTTGTGTGCATTAGTTTGATATTTCTACTGTAGTGTTGTTTTTCAATTTCTATGCAATTTTTCTCGAGCCATGCTTCTTTTGCCTCCTTACATAACGTTCTGATTTTTCTGTGAATTTCTTTATATTTGGCAGGATTATGTTTGTTCTGTCTTCGTTAGCTGTAAAGTTTATTCAGTCATCCATGTCTGACGATCCACTTTCTTTAATTTTGGAATAGTTTTTTCAGCTAAACTGATTAAATTCTTCAACATTTCCCATTGATCATCCACATCCTGAAATATGATCTCTAGATCAGACAATATATCTAATTTGTTCTTCACTTCTATGTTAAAATTATCTTGTATTTCTTTGTCAGTTTTCAATTTGCACGAATCATATTTAGTGTTTCCGGTTGTATACTTGACTTTCTTTAAATTTACCCTCAGTGTGCCTGTAATTAATCTGTGATGACTGCAACAGTCTCCATTGGGAACTGTTTTCACGACTGTTAGCGCATTTCGAAACCTTCTGCTAATCAGGATGTAATCTACCTGGTTTTTAATCCTGCTGTCTGTACTCCTCCATGTCCATAATCTTTTAGGATGCTGTTTAAACCAGGTGTTTCCTTCCACCATTTCCTGTTCTTTTCCCCATTCTAACAAGTCTGTATCCTCTTTCGTTTCGCTCTCCCAAACCATGTTTGCCTACACAGCTCCCATCATCCTGATTTCCCACTTTTGCGTTGAAATCACCCATTATAATATTTATTTCTGATTTTTTTTTTTTTTTTACATTCCTTCAAAGCACGCTACATGTCATTATAAAATTCATCTATACTCTCTTCTTACATATCGACATTCCTGTAAAGTTAGTGTAATCATGATCCTATAATGTTCTTACATCTTAAATTATTATTGTTATTATTATAATATTGCAATATTTTCTTGTAAGCATGATACAGTTATGTTGTTTTCCCAATGTTCCAACAATTATAAACTATTTATTGTTATAAATCTGTCTAAGTAAATGAAAAGCAAAATTACTGACAGTGTAATTGAATCATCAATATTGAGCTCATGGGAAAAACTAGACAAATACCTGCGAACCAATAGATGAAAAAAATAATATGCTAGCGCTAGATGGGACATACATTGAGAGAACTAGAGAATAGTTTAACTAGGAAGGCCTTCATCCGGAGTTCATGTGGTAAAAGAAACAGCACCTGGAGAAGAGAATTAGAAAGAGAATGACAAATATAGGGAGGACAAAAACGAAGGGGGGCTTGGAGTGATTCAGTCGAAAGTCTATGCCCCAATATGGTTTAAAGTGTGAAAGTAGAAGCATTGTAAGCATTGCAACAGAATCGTATCCGCTATTGGTTTAACATCACATACCCGATACTAATGGCCAAGAATTTGCCATTTACCTTTTACGTTGTGTTTAAATTGTGTCTAACTCGGACAAAATAGTTTATATTATATATGTATACTTCTTAGCCATATTATTCACCTAGCTAGTCCACTTGTTCATTCAATTAATCAATCAATCAGGTGCCGTCTCCACAACGAAGGTTGGCTGCAATAGATCTCCAACACTCTCTGTCTCTCGCCTGACTACATTCTGTCAGATTGATGTTCGTCCAATTCTTGATGTTATCTTCTCACTTGTATTTTTTTTTTTGTCTACCTCTTGCTGATTTGCCTTCATCCTTGCTCTCCATCATAGTTTTTATGAGAGTGTTATATCTTTTCACGTGGCCAAAATATTTCACATGCCACTTTTTTATTTATTTTATGAACTCTATTTTCATTCTCAGTTATTCTACAACCTCTTATTTGATTGTTTTTGTTTCCATAAAATACGATACATTCTTCTGAATATTCATATCTACAGGGCCTCTATTCGACTTTCTAATTACTTGTTCAGTGTCCAGGCTTTTGCGTCATATAGTAGTGTTGAATATACAAAGCATTTGACAATCTCATTGTTAATGGGGTGTTAATATCTCTAGATGTATATACTGACTGCATGCTGTTGAAAGCATTTTTGCCAGTCCTATTATTAATTTGATTTCTATTTCACTTCCGCCATCATCTGTTAGTAAATGTCTAAGATAGGAGAAACGTGTTCATTAATTGTTCATTAAGAAACGCATTCAAATTAGCAGACTTGAAAATACTGATGAATAAACTACAGTAGTGCCTCCAGTATTTAAGTTTCTCTCAATGCTTCGCAATAAAAAATTGAAACCTAATTAAACTCGTTATGTTTTTTGTGTATAAATAAGTTATAAACATCAGATTTAAAAAGTGCCGTTAGATCAGTGTAACTTTGTTAAATACATTTCTGGGTATTCACATTCTAGTTACCCGCCTATAGTCAAATATGAAACCTCTGTAATTGTCCCATTATACATTATAGGGAAACGCATAGCCAGCCCATTGTACTGTTTAACGTTGATGTAGACGAAGTCATATTTTCACCATCCGCAGCTCTAAAAGAGGAAAGTAGCAACAAACATGGCGTGCTTTCATTTGGAAAAGCGTGAACAGCAGACATTAATAGTTTGTGTGCGTTAATTATGAAGAAATTCTAATTTTCTTTCGAAGCCTATCAGGGATTTAGTTTACTTTCATGTGACTGAATAGATGCGTATGTGTCCTCTCTCATTAAATGTCAGAAAAAGAGTGATGAAATATTATATAGAACCCGTCCCGGAGTATGGCTGTGAATCTCGGAATGTGAATGAACACATTTAGAAAACCTAATGGCAACTGAGATGTGGTTTATGAGACGAATGTTGCCATTACTTTAGACTGCTACAGAGGCTAACAATGAGTGCCTAGAAAAGAATAATGAAAGCAGAACATTATCTACATATATATGAAAGAGACAATGTTCATCTGTCGTTTATTGAGAAGAGAAGCACCAGAAAATAGCGTAACGACTGGACAGATTAGCGGTAGAAGAGGCATAGTCAGACCGAAAGAAATGATGCTGTACAGCCTAAGAGGGTGAAATGCAGAAATATGTTTAACATAATTGATGCAGAACAGCATGTACCGAGATCTGTTGAGATATATGAACGCCCAAGCCGTTTGGCAAGACAAAACATCTTGATACAGATTTTTAAAAGTATTCGGTAGTTAATACAGAAATGTATTTAAGATCGGAAGCAAGGGGAAATGTGGCGATCACCATCAACTTAAAAGGCTGAGATACACAGTAGTATCTAGCAGTAGAGTTTCTTTACAGATACAGGATAGTAATGTTCTGGGACCAACATTTTAAATGAATTCTGAGAAAAGCATGTCAACAATTAAAATAAGTGCAGAATGGGAAACAATGTTTTTTTTTTTAGTTTTTTTTTTAAAGTCAGGTAACGGTCAGCGATTCGGAACACGGGATGCCATTATCCCACACTGCATGGGGAAGTTTCAGAAGAACATTTCTGTCATTGTCATTTTGACAGGTTGTCGTTTTCTCTCAAGCCATTTTGTCCGCAGCCATTTATCCTCCTAGATTTTTGTTATCACAGCACTCTTGCGGTCAGCTGGCTGTGATTGTCATTTTCTGGGTTATATCCATTTCACAATAGGCCACTCTACTTCACTCAACGAATGTGCTTTCCATTTCTACAAATAAATTCACGCGAATAACAAAATGACATCCACGAATTTCTTCCCTCTCAGCCCGATTCCTATGGTATCTCGGTCATCTGTTCTTGCACTTTTCCTCACTTAAACAAACCCTCTTACCGCCTGTTTCTCCCTTCAAGTTTCGTAATATTACTCATTTATCTAACGTTATTAAGAGTTATCACTTTACAATATCTAGGCTACAGCTAAATGAGGTGAAGTAGCAAGTTTCCTTTCCACGACAATGTCCAGACACCTTATGAAAATTATCCAGTACCTATTTTATGTAATCAGGTCGACCCCAGTCGCGTACTGGTCTTTTGGCAAGCACGGGTACTAACCATTATTTTTCAATATAAATTATTGTTGAAGTAGAGGACAGCATGGCCGAATGGATAAGACTGCTGGCTCTTAAACTTCCGGTGTGATGATGCCGAGGGAGCGGGCTCAACCCCTACACTGTTTGTTGGACTACAATGTTGACTTATCATCCTTGACTTGTGGGCGTAAATTACAAATACCTCAGAAGTCGGGGTGGGTTCGCCTGATGGCGAAGGACACTGGTAGTTGGGAAAGCTAATCCACACACAAAAATCAGCCTAGTGCACTAGACGTAGCACGTGTATGAACTATGCTGTGGTTCAAAGCGTTCAAACGTTTAAAAAAAACAAACAACCAGTGGAATTTTAAAGTAAGAAAAAGATCTTAATGTGAGTGATACAATTGGCCTGCTTAATTTTGGAAGTAAGGTCAATGGTATTAATCTTTAACAGTAAATCAGTGCAAATATATACGTACATTAATAATTGGGTTTGGACGACAGGAATAAATATAATACAAATATCTCTCAATATTGGAGAAGTTAAGCACTGTCTTCCCTCCGCTGTCTCCGGGACAGCGTTGAGTCAGGTCTGTTGTACGTTTGGTGCCCCAGGCAGCAACGTGAAGCCGTGGGGGTTTCAGACGTACAGGGTTTGACAGAAGCCAACATATCTCTGTTGGTTATGGTCTCAAGTTTGTGAGGTAGGCAGAGGAGCTCTTTACAAAGA
The DNA here is from genome assembly GCA_014155875.1 of Cepaea nemoralis. Classification (NCBI taxonomy): domain Eukaryota; kingdom Metazoa; phylum Mollusca; class Gastropoda; order Stylommatophora; family Helicidae; genus Cepaea; species Cepaea nemoralis. Next base: position 286,009 of record JACEFZ010005703.1, read on the forward strand.
CAATGGCTACGGTCACCTCCTAATGTAGTCAGTATTAAGAAGGAAAGTAATGGCAAACTACATACTCTACAGAAACCTGAAAGCAAGAGCAGTCAAAGAAATAATGGCGACAGATTAAAACGCGGGAAACGTTCTTCTCAGGACAAAGCACTGGATAATGATGAAAACTTCAGATTGGAGAGTGTCACGGAAGAAAAAGAGCAAAATAAATGAAGCCAAATCCGTCTAAAATTAATACCATCGCATAGAAAGACCGAGATAAATAATACTGAATGGAATGAGACAGTGACAGAGTTGATCCACAAAACCAAAGACCTACCCTACATCTGTGGAGAGACATGAATGTCTACGCCAGTTAGTAGGCCGGACGATGATGATGTTCGTATGCAAGAGGTTATTGCTGATAGAAGTTATCAAATAATTCCTATGCATTGAATTGCAAGAATTACCGCATGGTGTGTATCCTGGATAACTAATAAGCAAGGATAACAATTGTGTGAAGTCAAAGAGATATGCAGCTGCCTAAAAATAGACAGCCGAATGAGTGAGTAATCTAAATGTTTAAATCAAAAATGAGACAATACAACTTATAACACACTGTGACAACTGGTAAGATTATTAGAAAAAGAAGTCAGGAGAAGACAAAAATAAAATATTCTTGCACGTCATGCATCGTGGCAAGGAGATATATCAGTTTATGAATTGATACCCTGTGTTCTACAACTGTGTTTGTGAAGTAGCGTGATTCCCCCTGTCTAGTCGGTGAACATGGAGGTCGGCATTCATAATGGCAAACCTCTAGGGATTGGTTATACATTCAATTCACGTCACGGGCTACGAAACTATCTAATTTACATAATCAACGCACTGCTAATAAACACAGTCAATCACACTAATAAAGACACATAAATAATATTTACAGAAACAAGTGGGCATCTAAGTCGACAAAATTCTTTAAAAAAGAGGAATATAATTCAGTCTAGTCTACACAAATATCTGATCTTTTTGTGTTCTGAGATATGAGAAAGAATAAACCAGGGGATTGGAGGCAGTTCTATCTAGTTATCGTATCTTAATTGAAAGATTTGTGGCTGAAAGAAGCAAATACGAGGATTGGGTATAAAACCATGCCTTGATTAAGAAAAGAATACAATTACATTAAATAGCGTAGGCAGAATATAAAGACGGAAGGGGAATTTAGCTGCTCTATTGAATTAGTTAGGAAATGAACATAAATAATGTGAGCAACCACACTACAACTAGCATTTGCTGAATTTGACGCAATCACACCAATGGCTAGCACACTTGCCTCCTAGCTCGGTATTCATGTGTTCGAACCCTGTTCAATACGAAGGGTCCTTCTCGGGATAAGTCGTTTTAAGGGCTACTCAAGAAAACGTTAAACGAGAGAGGAAACTGGTAAATGCAGCAGTTAGAACAAGAACGTAGGCAGTACAAGAGGGAAAGACCACGCCTTCACGCAGCAGTTAAG